>VWZF01004346.1:592018-635834 GCA_013396755.1 Sclerurus mexicanus
GGTCCCTGCGCCCCTCCGAAAACAAGGGCTGAGCGGGGCAGAGCGAGACGTGCTCATCACATTGCAGCGGGCGCGTGTGTGTGTGTGTGTGTGTGTGTGTGTGTGTGTGTGCATCAGCATCGGCGCAGGAGTCGCTCGGCTTTGATAGGCACTGGGAGACTTGTTGGTCAGAAAAACAGGTTTTCTTTCAGTTATGAGGTTTTGGGAATATGATTTGATACTCTTCCTTTTTAACATTTCTTTTTCTTTCCTTTTGGTGTCTTACTTTAAGGGTGCCAAGCAAGGAGGTCCGGGTTAGGCCACATGTCATACAGCCGTCAGCTCCTACATATAAATTAGGGAATTAAGTGTATTCTGTAGGCCTCGGCCCTCCTCACCTGTTACCACAGTGGTAATGGAGTGCAGTCCTTAAATAGAAAGAACTGTCTTATGACTGTTGAGTAGGGTTTTTTGCTTGTGGGTGGTTTGCTGGTTTGTTGGTTTTTTTTTAATTGACTTTAAAATGTGCAATAATGTACATGGTCTAATCCCTTGAGCTTTATGTGTGTGTAACTTCTGTCAAAATCAGTGAGGACACATGTTTAATTGAGAGATTAACACTGACCTCCTGGTCACAATTATAATCTAGGGTAAAAATCATTGAAGTTTTGTAGATAAACATAAGAAAATCATTCAGTCACATCAGCAAGATTAATTTACTAATTTGGCAGGGTTTTTTTATGAGTCAGGGTGTAAGCTGATAGTTATGGTTTGCATAGGACTAGGGGAAAACTTCCCACGTGCATGTGACACACCCACTGCATGGCTTCTGGTACTTTCCCCTGAAGTCTCAGTGCCATATGCTGGGAGTCAATGCCAAATTAGATCGACTGGAGCTCGGAATTGTTCTGACGATTTTCTATCTCTAGTTCCCATGTGGTGCTTATACTTGACTTGGAGGATTTGCTCTGCATTTTACTACCTATTTAGACATGTCTGATGTAAAACTCATCGTAATGCATCTTCAACGTATACAAATATTAGTTGGTGATGACAAAACTATTTGTTAAAGACCAAACAGGCCAATGTGAAGAGCTCTAGTTACATCTTTACTTCCCTTTTCCCCATCCCCAAACCAGATAATTTCATATAGGAGGCAGAGATTTTTGTTATCTATATACTAGGTTTAATTGTTTTGAAATATCTGCTACTGTTGTAAGGTAAAAGGGGAATTACCTGAAACATTTATTAGCTTGTTAAAATAGGCTGCTGGATAACTGACTTGTAAAGCTGTCCTGCCTAGAAAATAAAACATTAAACTGGAAATCCCACTTCTGAGTGACCTTGGCCATGTTGTTCCTCCTTGCTCTGCCTCACTGTCCTGATCAGCAAAGTAGGTAAGAACATGGAAGGTGCTTTGAAGGTTTTGGGGCAACGTGTTACAGAACAGAGAAGAAAATTAACAGCAGCCTTTTTTAAGGACATGCAAGAAATGTCATGCACTGACAGAAGAGTCTCCACATTCTGCCTATAGCAAGGACCCTCAGCCCCCCCCTTCGTACCTTTTGTGGGTCCCAGCCCAAGGCTGCCCCAAGCTTCCAGTTCTCATCCATCATCTGGTGTGCCCATGGAGGAGACTCGGTCAGTTCTCCACTGGTGTCTGGCGAGCACAGACAGGAGGGGTAGGTGAGATGCTGCTGGCAGTCTGGCTGCCTGCTCAAATAACCAGGTGACGGGTGAAGGAGTATTAAAAGCCAGAAAATTTTCTCTGAACTTCTGGCAAGTTTCAGCTGACAGCAGTGAACTGGTTAGCATCTGTGTAACTTCTTCAAAGTTCTCTCTTTGGGTGGTTTCCTTTCCATTGTGGTCTTACATGCATAAATAGCTGTTAGATAAGCTAGTGAGTGGACAGACCTAGGATGTTGTTCCATCTCACAGTGCAGCCTGTGTTGTAGCTGCCTTGGTCCTGTTCTCCAAGGATGCACACTTCTACCCTTTCCCTTAAGCTGGCCCTGATTCCTTGGTGAGCCACTTGGGTTTTTCAGGGTTTTCTTTTAATGGAGGGAAAAACAGTTGCAGTAATTCTTTTGCTGGTTTAGCTCCCCTGAACTGTGCACTGCAGAGTCATAAAACATTGGAGGAACATGCTGCTCAAGAGTCTTGTGGCCCAGTTTAGCCCAGCTGCAAAGTCAACCTGTCCTTATGGAAGGCAGTGGTGTTAGTTGGGTGTGCAGGCACTTCCTCTGGGCTGAGGGTTGGGTGGGACTGACAAGCTATTGGTGTCTCCTGGTGGGGTAAGAGCACCTGTACAGACACGGGCATTGGGTTAATTATCTGCTTGGAAGCCTGCAAGGACTTTTTCACACACCCAAAAGTCCAGTCAGAGCTAAAACCAAATTTGTAGGGGTTTATTTTCTCCAGTGCTAAGAATAAACAAAGAAAAGCGTGAACTGCTGTAAAAAGGTAAGCAGCATGAAGCAATGTGGTTTGTGAGTTAGTAAAATATAGTTTGCTACGGAAAAATAATGCAGGATGTATAGGACTGGGAGTCTCAGTGTAGTGCGGGGATTGATAAAGCATTATTTTTCATCACTGTACATAGAGAATTGAACTTTCCAAGAAGATTGCATCAAGACAATGATTTCCCCAGTGGATTTATCATTTGTGTTTCTCCTTTACTTGAGGAAGGCCATTATTCTGGTAGTGTATTTTTTCCCCCTCTCTGCAGCAAAATGTATGCCTCAACAACATGCCCCAAAAATGCTTATGCTGAAGTACTTTGACATTCTCTAAGTCTTCTTTGAACCAACACTGTTTCCTGTCTGGCTGTTGGGCACCTTGGAAACAGGGTACAGCTGTTGAATAAGAGTTATTCTGGTGGTCATGTGGTCATGGATGGAAAGGGGGTCAAGGCAGCTGGGTTCTGGCCTAGCAGGGAGGTTTTGAACTGGTAGTGTAGACAGGGTAAAGATGGCTTTTAGCAGTGAGGAGCTCTGAGGTGGTGTGTTGAACCCTGGCGTAATTTTTTTTTTTCACTTCAGAGTGTAACATGAGGGACTGTTCTGCTGAGGGATTCTGACTGCTGTTAACCTTTAACAATATTTTAGGCTAGTAAATCAAGTGCTGTCATTACTGGCTACCTTTTTCGCTGTCTTGCCTTCTGATTTTTAGAGTTACTGCAGTGTTGTATGTGTTTATCATCTTATAGTTAGATATAGTAATTCAGCCTATCTTCTGAATGTGGAAATAACACAGATGGCCCGCATCATGTCTCAAGCATATTGTTTCTCTTGCTAAGATGAATTTGCTATTGTAAAATCTGCCTTATAGATACAGTCATTTGTGTGTAAATAGTGTGTAGACATAAACAGTTTATATTTAAATAGACAATTTACATGTCTTCTATGTCTCCTCCAAAAGAGGCTGATTGATAAAGAAAGGGAAAGTAGTGACTCTTCATGACATCGCCAGTAAATGGATCTGTAATTAATAATTTTGTGTTGCTTTAATGAAGACTTCCTCTCTCATACTACTTATATCTGTGTAAGTGTCTTGGATAAAATAGTAGGTTTTCTGTGGTGTGGACTGGATGCTGCTGCAGGGATATTTCTCCAGCCAAATTCAAAAATACCTATTTCTAGACACTTACTGGAAACATTCCCTTATTATAAAGCCAGTGGCTAGTGCCATTTTCATTTCTCCAAGAGCTGAAGGCCATGAATTTTTATCAGAGGAGCAGTCATAACTTACGGAGAATTTTGTCCCTTCCTGTGCTGTGTGACTGTGTGCTGTCAGTCGCAAAGAGGCCTAGGGATGTAAAGTGATCTGAGTGTAGAGTCAAAAGTAAGAACTGGGGTGATATGGTGAGGCTGCCACATGAGTGCCATGGTTGGACACGTATTTTAGGTGTTTGAAGGGAAACAGTTTCTCTGAACTGTACAGGAGGCAGCAGCATCACTCTCTCAATAGTGGATNGTATGACTTCTTAAATTCCAGTGACAGGAGAGAAATGCTGTTTTGATTTCTCCATGGGTTTACATACAATTTACTCCTTTCTGGAAGGCAAATTTTCACTGATAATGAGACCTGGGCCCTCAACAGCTTTGGATCCTCAAGGTCACAGTAATTTTTGTGAAAAATTGTGGTCCTGAAGAGAAGACTGATGGTGTCCCATCTCCCACTTTGCTGTTTCCTTTCACTGTCAGCGTGTTAGGGGTGGGGAGCAGTGGACCTGAATAAAACTATGTTTTGTCCTCTCTCACGTCAGAATGTAGGACATAAGTGCCATAGTTCATTCTTGCTTCGTTGTTCTTCGCTGTGCAGAGAATAGGCTAAAACATGCTGCTTGGATCCAACTGGAACTCATAGGGATTACTTCAGGTGTAAAGGGCACTCAGTAGATACTAGAGATTTCCTTCACCATGAAGCTGACATTCTTAATTGCCTATAAATCACTGTGAAGACCTGTGTCTGAGCTAAACGCCTGATTATTGTTGAGGCACAAAAGTGAGACCTCATAGCTTTTTGAGAGTAAAACTTGACTCCTATAGGCAAGCTTTCTGAGCTAGTGTTCAATATACAGAAAGGATAGTTCAGTTTGAATTTCTCTGGTCTGTTGTTCCTTCACTACTCTCAAAAATCAGTTGTGTATCTCTGTAAATCTGTAAAGCTGCAAAATGCAGTCCCTTCCTCAAAGGAAGGGCTCAGTCATGTGGGATCCAGGAGTCTCAGGCTGAGATCAGGCTTTAGATGAAGGAGAAAGTTGTTCTGATACCAACATGCTGCGTATAGCTGCTTCCATTGGAGTTGAATCTGAAAACACATATTTGATTCTTCTGAAAAACTGACTATTCATATATGCTGCTTAGGCTAGCTTGGGAATTTTGTACAGAGTTTTCCAGGCCAGAGGCTGTCTCTGCAGGCTTGTACCACCCTAGAAGGATTTCAGCATGCTGAAAAGAAGCAACTGTTTTATTTTAATATCAAATGTATTAGTAGTTGCACTCCTCAACATATTTGTATTTATGGATAAAATGTTCAGTTAGTCTGTATTGTATGTAATATATATAACACTGATAGCCTGATATTTTTCTTCAGCTGAATGCCGTACTTAAGGGGTATTTTTTGTCTTCTGTTTTGCATACATTCAAGGTATTTGGTTAAAAATGAGTTCTCATTAAGCAAAACTACATGATCTCATATTAAGCCCAAGACAATTTTACATTCTAAAGAGCATGTGTAAATTCAATTAAAATGATTGCTCAGAATATTTTTAAATACGGTGTACTGCTTGGCACTGTTTCCGAGATGTTTGTCTATTCAATTCAGGGTATAATGACATGCAGAGAGACAGACAGTCTGTCCCCACAGTCTTGATTCCAACTGTCTTTTTTTTTTCTTCTTTTTCTATAGAATAGGTATTTTTGGAAATTCATCACAGTGGCTCTAAATGATGAGCACACAGGATGGAGGGGATGATTTTGTGGAAGTTGGGTATGAGTTCTCTAACTGTACAGTGGAGTGGTTTCTGCATACCTGCTAATAGCTGTATTGACAGTGTCAAATGCTAGATTGTGTAAAGCAGCAGTACCCGAAGATGAAGGGGAGCCTGAAGAAGAGTGTCAGCCTTAAGGCTCAAAAGTCCTGATAGAAGGTCACCAGAGCTAACTTTAAATGAGCTACTGCCATGCAAAGGCCATTTGGAAACAGTCTATGAATATGCCTTGAATTCTGTGCTGTGGTGCTTTCACAGCTTCCTGTGTTTGAGTATCATAGAATCATAGAATGGCCTGGGCTGGAAGGGGCCTTAAAGATCAGCTAGTTCCAACTCCCCTGCCGTGGACAGGAACACCTTCAGGTTGCTCAGAGCTCCATCCAAGTTGGCTTTGAACATTTCCAGGGATGGGGCATCCATGTCTCTGGATAGCTTATTTAAATCTAGTTTGGTTATGTCTGTTCTATACAGAGGTTTGTGGTGTAGTAATATCCTAATCTTGGTTGATTTAGCATCCTTTTCTCCTGGAATTTGCGGTTGGCTGTACTTTTCCAACTCTTAATCAAGTTGCATGGATACATGAACTGACAGAATAAGAAGCTCCCTATCATGGAAATTTTTTCCTAGTTAGTTCAGTAACTGTTTTAAAATGTTTTATTTTGTTCTTTCAATGGCTGATTTAAAAAAAAAAAAAGAAAAAGCTTAAAGGTATTTGGTAGTGATCATTGTGTTCATAGTGAAAATGTAGTGTACTGTAAAACAAATTCTGCTATGCTAAGTGAATCTGTCAGTATTTGAACCAGTAAATAGATTTTGGGCTGCATCCTTAAGGTAAAAATCATTTACAGAAATAGCATAGCTTCCACAAGGTCATCCAACAGGAATCTTTCTAGATGGTAATGCTGGTTGTGCCTTTGGTTACCTTTTGATATATGCTGAGGTTCTGGTGAACACTGGGTTGAGCTTGTTTGTAAACATGAAACTGGTGGGATTGGCTTAAGAATGGCTTGAACCCAGAAATGTTGTTAAAGGTTTAAATATATTGACAGCCTTTGTCTAAAAAAAGACATATTTTTCTTACTGATAGAACAGTTGTACCCAGAGTTGCTCTAAAAATATCAAGGATTACCCTTCTGCCTTCTTTTTTGTCAAACATTTGACCTCTCTTCTTGTACAGTCCTCTCCAGTGTTTCCAAGTCTCTCTTATTATATAAAAGCCACATACAATAAAAAGCAAAATGCTTTAGGTGAGAAGGGTGGAGGTATTAATATCAGGCATATTAATGGGTAATGTAGTAATTGACATGAAAGCCAGGAAGTCTTGCAAGAAACTTGAAGCCAAATTCATACTATTCCTGTGTACTTCCACGTGAAGCTATTTAATATTTTAAAACGCAGCTATGCAGTGTTACATGTTTCTTTTTTCATCATATCGTGGAAAACAGATCTTTATTTTCTTAATTTTAGTATTAAAAATCACCCTGGATATTTTTTTCCTAGATTTTGTTTATTTAGTAATTGAAAATTTTCTATCCTGGCCTGTATAGGAGGAAGGAACATGGAACAATTGTTAGAAGGAATGGTAATAGGAAGATTGAAGTGAATGTCTCAGAAGAAGTCTCAGTAAAAAGCATCATTTTCTCCAGAAAATTTTCCAGAAAGTGGTCCAGATGGAGAGAAGGAGCAGCTTTCCTCCATAGCTTGTCAGGAGTCTGTGGTATATAAGGTGAGGGAGCCTGCAGTGTGCAGTGGGTACATTGGTAGTGCTTTGTTGCCAGAGCTGTGATTCTCCAACCTGTGAGATGACAGCTGCCTGCGCTCACAAAAACGCTTCGGACTGACTGACTGCGTGTGCTTGTTGAGTTGATGGATGTGCACTCCATGCATGTCTGGGATGTCTCGGTCTACAGCAGCTCGTGTGGAGCTGCGCTCTAGGAGTTCTGACAGAGCTGCTGCTCCTCTGGAAATAGAGGGCAAGTAAAATCTGGGAAAGGCGTTTGGGTAAACTCAGGTGTATGGCAGCCTTACGCAGGATCCTCTTAGGCTGTTCACAGCTGCAGGAAATAAAAAGCCAAAATGGAGCCTGTAAGGTTTTGGTACTGTCAGTGGTGCTGTGTTTGCCTGGTGTTTTCTGGTTATGAGCTGTCAAAGAGGAAAGACTGTTGGTATAGGACAAAGGAATGGTACTTGAAAATATATCCCAAAATTTCATGGGGAAGGAGAGAACAATCTACAACCAGTAATTACCACAGCTGATGTATGTCTTCGTTCACCAAATGCTCCTTGATATTCAAATGAGTGGATTCTAGGTTTGCAGACTTCATAGCTCTCTAAATTCTTACCTATGTAATCCTTCTTCTGCTTCAGAACAGAGACCTTGTGTTTGACAGGGGATTGAAACCATACTAGTGCTTCCAGGATCCTTGAAAATAGTGGGTTTAGCTTTTTAATTTTTTTCTTAAGATAGGCCTCAGTTAAATCTTGCTCCTTTTCTCCCAGCTCTCCAACAGAAAACAATGCATTGCAAAGGTCTGTATGCAGTGGGTTGTACAGTAAAACCTTCCGCTGCTTGTTCAAAGTGACTTTCTCTTCAGTCATCTGAAGTGTTGGTTTAAGAGCCTCTTGTTGCACAGACAGACCGTTCCATGGCACCACAGCACATCTTGTGCTGCTCCAGAGAACGTGGTCACTCCTGGCATTCGGCATAGGAAGCAGGAGACAGCAAGCAACTGGTTTTGGTAATGAGGGAAACAGCACACAGCAGGGTCTCTTCGAACATAAGGGTGCTTGTGCACCACTTTACCGAGTGTTTGTGGACATGATTTGGTAACTACTGGTTGCAAGACTAAGGAGGAAATAGGAAGAAGGTGGCTCTACAGGAGCAGACAGCTAAGACTACTCAACAGCTATCGTGAAGCAGCAGTAGAATTTTACATTCTGGGCTTAGTTTACAGATCTGTTGTCTTGGAATGCTTGAGCGTTGTATACATTAGGTTGAATCAGTTGTGTGCTCTGGATGGTAGTTTTACAATGATGATTCAGCATTAGTATTCTTTCCTTATAAAGGAAAACAGTTTGCTTCCTGCCTCTTTATTGTAAATGATTGGAATTAGCTGTTTCCTAATGGTTGTTTTGAGTGCACACAGCCATTGAATTAGAATATCTGCTTCAAAACCAAGTAATTTATAATTAGCATCTTAAACCATCACCTTTAATGCTGCCTTCTGCAGCTTTTCTACTTAAATCTCTCGTTTTTCATGTATTTCCTTCATCTTAGTCTTTCTTCTTATTCAGCTGTCAGCCTTTCCATCTACCCCTTTGCTGGTTCATTGTCCATTGCATGAACCGCTCTATTTGTACCTGGGAAGAAGAGAAAAAGGCAGACTCGTCCACAGTCAGTCTTTTCTTGATTTTCTTGATTTCCATTTCAACTTTGGTTTGGTTTTTTTTCCATTTCCTATTTTTGTTCAGTAGCCCTCATTTCCCACCCTTGAATCTACTTCATCAATTCCCCTGTGATTGTGCTGATTGGCCTCTGTTGCTTTCCTGAGCTGGACAAGAAGACAGAAGGGATGCGATTAGCAGGAGGAGATGTCTTCTTGTAGGAGCCAAGGGAGGACCATCCTGCCCACTGCAGTGCTGTAAGATCAGGTGCAGAGATAGACTCTGAGTTTCAGCCAACTCGGAGCAACCATGGTGTTTAGTTACTCATTAAAATGATAAGGGGACAATATTTAGTGTATAAGATTAGATTAGTGTGTTCCACTACCACGGGTGTGTCTGTTTGGTTGTACTTTCTGCCCATTCTGGTTCATAAACTTTTGAGTGTAGTATTTTCTTTTGTTAAGATTAGCGGTTCCATGCATATTGCTACAAGGGGTAATAAAATCAGTCTTCTAGTTTTCTTTTAAAATACAGTTGCTTTTCTATTATGTGAGGATGACTGTGTTAATGCTACGTAAAACACATATTTATATATTTTGTTTGCAATTCTAGGAATGCTTTAAGGGAAGCTGGGCCACTCACAAGTTATTACACAAGAAAGCAAGTAAGTTCATTCTTTTTTTTAATCCATTTTAATATTGTTTTGAGTTGGTTTTGTCCTGTGCAGTGAGCTCTAGGTGGCCCTGCCTGAGCAGGGGATTGGACCAGATGACCTCCAGGGGTTGCTTCCAACCTCAGCCGTTCTGTGCTTCTCTGCCTAAGAATGGTATTGGGATTTTTTCAAGATACCTGGCACTGGTTTCTGCATATCTGAAGTTTTGTCCAGTTTGCGGTAATCTAAAGTGCCTTGTAAAATTTCAGAGACAGAAGTACACAGGAGCCTCTGTTCACTTTTCTGTTTCTGTGAATTATTCCTTAAGCTACATTGCCAGGTATATGAACAGAGAAAGAGGGCAAGGAGATATATAATAAATAAATAAAGGGCTAGGAGAATAATAAATCATTGTAAGGCATTGCCAGGCCTGTTCCTTCATAGCATTTTGCTGTCTAATGCAGTAAAAGACAATAAAGTGGGAAAGGTCTATGCAAAGTCTTTCTGATTAGACACTTGCTGGAATGCAAGCAAGTCAGAGTACAGCTGCTCTGTACATTTGGGGTGTACCCCTTTGGAGAAAAAGTGAAAATCTTGTGTGCATGGTGTAGGATAGGAGGATGATCATAGGAGGATGTATCATAGCTAGGATTTTGCTGAGTTTAGCTGAAGGTAATAAGAGTATTTGTATGCCTTAGTTACAGCTGGTAGTTCTGGCAAACAAATACAAGGAGACTGGTAGATTCTGCCTTACTTGAGTAGTGAAATTAATCCATGAGTTTAAAACCAAAGAGAGAGCAGACCTCAGTTCTGCCCCCCTTGCCTCCTACCCCCTAATCACCCTGCCTATCTTCATTAAGCCCTGCTTTAAAGGGAGGTAGGATTAAAAAGTGGCAGAAAATTCAAATCCTCAAATAATTTACCTCCCTTCCTAAAACCCAATAAAGCTCGTTTTTCCATGATAAATGTTGAATGATAAATAGGTTGGAGGAGTACAGACAATTACAAATGTATCCCTTCTTTCTGCCTTCCCAATGTAGGGATGTCATTGTTCACGCTGGCATTCTGTATCCTATTACTTTGCACGGATATGAAAAACTTTGGATTTTTAAATTATTATTTCTCAGTGGTTCATCTGCACTGAGTGTCATGTGAGCAGATGGCTCAGATGTCAGCCACAGAGACTCTAAAGAGTTCACATTAGGGCTTGCTGTGGTAGACCTTTTGCCATCTCTTCATCCTGGTAAGATATAAAAAGAGAAAACAAACAAGTTACCATGTTATAAGCTAAAGATTAATGCTATCATGCTCTTTCTTAACCCTTACCTCCTCTTTCTGAGTAAATATTTCTCCTTTTAGTAAGGCTGGCAATCTGCTTGCCTTTAAGGAAACGCCTTCAATCTGCCCTCTTAGGACTGTGTTATTTGTCAATGAAGTCAATCACTGGACCACATCAGATGTGAATTTCACAAGGTTGAGAAAGCTGGGAATCCTCAGCATTTTGGGACCATCTTGTAAGGTGTGCACACTGCCTGTCCTGAAAGGCAGAGGTGGCAGCACCTGCACCCTCTTCATCAGATCTGGAGGGGTGGCAGGCTCCATGTGGTGACACTGACAGCTGGGTGGCCTCCTTCTACCTCAGGTCATTTCTGTTGCTGGGTGCTAAGAGATGCCACAGGAAAGGAACATTCATCTACAGTGTAAGACTGTTAATAGTGTCTCTGTAGAAATACGCTTTTTCCCAGGAATGAAAACAAGTACTAGGTTATAAAACTACAAATGCAGAATAACTCAATTACTACACTTAATTTTTGCATTCATTCCTGAAATTCCTCAGGTTGCTATTGAATAGAGTTGAAAGAATATGAATTTTGAATGTGAAGAACTTAAGGGCAGTACAAAATGATAACTGCTGCTCACACTTTCTTGTATCAGTATCTAAAATGCCAGAAAGAGTCAGATCTAGACTTATGTACTTCTAAGTCACTTTCTAGACCCCACACTACTTCTTCTTAGTAGGACTGATTTTGCTGCTGCAAATTGCCCCGCCTCTTTTCTTGTCTTTTCAGAAGATGAAAAAGCTAAGCGTGAAGTTTCCTCCTGGACCCTGGAAGGTGACGTTAACACAAATCCCTGGTCTGGTTATCGATATACTGGTAAACTCAGGCCACACTATCCACTGGTAAGTAGTAGGTGCCACTCTGTATTTCAGCTGCTACATTCTGTGGCAACTAATGGACCACTCCTGAGGACCTGATTACCTCCCACATTTTAGCTGAGAGAGGAAAACATCTTAAACAATCTGAACCTGATGGCAAGGGCATGTATGACTGTCCTTACTGTGGTTCATTTTAGTTTGACTTGTTCTATCTCTTGGTATATTTAAAATTAAAGAAGTGCCTGTGAGGTAATGTTCATCAGTAACAGGGTTAAACTCATACCTTTTAGCTGTATATTTTGACATTTATTCTGCCAGAAAGCTATTGTTAGTTCTGATGATGTCTCCTAGATATTTACTGTCCTTTCCAATTATGGAGTAGTCTGTTTCAGAAAAACTCAGGTGAATTAATTTAGAATTAAATAAGTGGGTTTATATTATTTTATGTAAATGGTTTGAAATAACCTGGTGAGTGAACTGGTGAACAGCTCTGCTGAAAGAATGGAGATTGTAGTAATCTCCAGCACTGAAATGATGAAGAATAACAGAGGTCAGTAAGATCTTTGGCTGTGAAAGGTGAGTTTAGAAGATGATGACCTCAGTATAGCTGTGTTTTTAAATTGGTACGAGTTTGTACATGGAATAAGCCGAAGCCTTTTTACAGGAATAATGTTGTTTTGCTTCCGTTTGTCTTTTCTAATTGGCCCGTGCTAAAAATGCTGCCCCAGTGGCATCCTCACTATAGTCTGCTCCATCTGTTACAGGCTCATCAGAGAACAAATGAACAGAGTCTGAGCCCATGGATGTTTGTTAGTGTTTTTGGAGAGAAGTGTTTTGGATATTTCACCAGCCAAGTCATTTAGTGGTGTTACTGCTGAATATTGGCTTTTTTGTCTTCTGACTGCTGCAGGATTGATGCAACAAAACTAAGTGCTGGTGAATACGTCAATGATTAGAAATAGTAATCTTGACAGAGAGAGGAAGGATGTATTTGGAATCAGTGCACTTCAGTCTGGAAAGTAGCAGAAAAAACCACTACTGCGTAACAGGGGCAATATGCTATAAAACCAGTTAGATTTACTTGACACATAAAAGCTTGATTTTTACAAAGTTGTGGAGTTGGATATTAAAAGTTGTATAATATGAAAGCAATAAAGGGAAACAGGAGAATGTCTGAGAAATGAAAATTTGAACTGTTCTGGAGTGTTTGAATACTTTAGAACCTTTTCTAAGTGGATTTAGCCATATTCCACTGTATTTAATTTTACTGCGTAAGTACGTGTTTTTGTGACTGACTGTAAGTGTTCTTGCAACCTAACCAGTTTTGACTATGATTTATTTAGACGCCAACAAGACCTGTGCCAAGTTATATTCAGAGACCGGATTATGCTGATCACCCACTAGGTAACTTGAAACAAAACAGAATTATGGAGTGTTACATTTGCTTTCCATTTTTCTTTTAATTGAAAAAACCTTTAAAGTGTGAAGGAGATACTGGAGAAAGGAACCTCTCTTATCTGTTCTTCTCACTTCTTCCCCTTGTTAACTTCCTGATTTTTCAGAAATAAAGGTTTACAAGTATTTTTTGGAAGTCTGAAATTTGTAACGTGTTATCTTTGAGATGTGTTCAGGGAATTAAAAAAACTCCAAATATACAAGTCCTAGTCCTGTTGTTAACTTCAGAATAAACAGCAATTAGTTGACTGTCACAGGTGATGTTTAAGCCATTCTCAGTAGCATCAGTGTATCTGTAGAAAATGTGTCATAAAATAAAACAAAAGAACCCCTGCAGTAAGAAGTCCCCAAAAGAAAACTGGTGTATGAGTTCCAGCTATTTTTCGACGCAGAGGGAATGCATTCAAAATTACTTGCTTATTTGTTTTGGTGCTTTGCATTTCCCCAAAAAGCAGCTGTAAAGTCTGTTAGCATTATTCTTTAATCTTAAGCTGTTCTTTAGTTATTCTTTACAGAATGTAAGTATTTTAACTACACAGAATACTGTATCTTAGGAGTTCATTCATCTATAAAGCTGATCTTGCACAGAATTTGGTAGGAAGAATGTACATGTTTTTATGAGATGATTATTGCAATAGTATAACCAGATATATTCACAAGCTCATATATGAGAGCTTTATGGCTCTTTTAGAATATTATTTATTACTAATTGTTTTCTAAAAGCAATTAAAAATATGTTTCTATGAATAAAATAATTTCCTTGTAAATCTGATTTTTAAGGTTGTATTTATGCAGTAAGTAAGCCTCCTGAGCACATGTGGGCATTACAGTATTGTGGAAGGCTTGTGAATTCAAATTAATCTGGATAACGATGATAATGCTATGGTTTAGTGGGTTTATTACTTAGTCTGTGGTGAGAAAGTCTGTACTTCATTGCCATTGGTAAGCTAAGTAAATTGCTTGATAGGGCATATGTAGTAATTAATCACTTCTCTATATAACATACGGGGGTTTTTTTCCTTTTTTTTTNCATTTTCTTTTCAGGAATGTCTGAATCAGAACAAGCTTTAAAAGGAACCTCTCAAATAAAAATACTGTCATCTGAGGACATAGAAGGGATGCGAGTAGTGTGTAGGGTAAGGGGGTTTTGATTTCTGTTACAAAGTGCCTTTGTTCTTTAAAAATCTGTAGTGATTTTACCAGTTTGTGCCAGCACATTTGAGAGTAAAAACCTTCAAACCACTTTAGAGAGCACTGAAAAATAGTTTAGGAAACTTGATATTTTCTTGCTTTTTCTCTCCTCATGACTCCCAATTCACAGTACACTGTTTTACAAGCAGAAAGATGACTTTTATCTGTTTCCTGGCTTTATTATTACTAGTGAGACAATCTGTGGCTGAGACATCGTTACTGCTAAGAGTATGTTTTATAGTGCCTAAATGAGAACAGCACTTTCTGCTCTCCTAGAGCTAGTACTAAGTAAAAACTAAAAAACAAAACAAAGGCCTATCCCCAACAATCTTTGAAAAAAACCTGTTCAATTGTAATCACTTCCTTGTGTATGAAGTTAAACTTTGAAATGTATTTAGGTAGTCTGATTTAAGATCATGGTATTCAGGGAAATTGTGGCCAAAATCTTAAATGAATTATTTTTAAATCTCACAGAGATGGCTTAGTCATATAACCTGTAGACATCTCCAAGTCTTTCTAGAGCCCAGCTCCACACAGCTTTCCTGGTGATCTCAGTGTAGCTGTCAAAATGGGTTGCTAATCTTCTGGAGAGTAGTCCTGGCCTATTTTAAATCAATTTAAAATAAGCTGATACATCTATTGTAAATCTATTTTAAATTTTAAATCGTTTAATTTGCAGCTTGCTAGAGAAGTATTGGATGTTGCTGCCATGATGGTAAAAGCAGGAGTAACTACTGAAGAAATTGATCATGCTGTCCATTTAGTAAGATTATTTTATTATTCTTCTGGTGTTTCTAAGTGCTTTCTTCTGTCTCTATTTTTAAATGATTGTTGTGTGGTTTTCTTCATACCACGAATTCCTTTATTTTGAATTGTTTCCCAGTTTGAAGCTAGTGGGTAGTGCAGATAGTAGAAATGTGCTCCAGTGCAATGGTAGGTTCAAAATGAGTTAGGAACTCACGGGCCTCTCTCTGTATCTGCTGCTTCCATGATTTCTGGCTTCAGATTTCTTCTAAGTTTCTTCACTTGCTTTCTTAGTTAACATTATATAATTTTCTTTCTTCTAAACCCTTTGAAGATCATATGTAGGCCATGGACTTCTTGTGCTCTGTGTTGTTGGTTAAGATTGCCAGAGGAGAACATTTAGTTATTTATGGTTGGGAATCAGAACTGAGATGCCTAAGAGAGAACTGAAACAAGATTTTTGGTGCAGTCAGACAAACTAAAGCCACAATCCAGTGAAGTATTTGATATACGTGTTCAAGAATTTTCCTGGCTTAACTGTTCATAGATATTTGAATTGTGTAATTTTGTTTATTTGCTGTCTTCTCTATGAATCATGTAATCTGATAATTGAGGATGCTTCTGCCCACTGTGGGGAAGGCAGTAATTTTGTTATAGTTAAATTTATTAGAGAGCTTTGTGGTTCTTTTTAGCTGCATTTGCAGCTGTTGAGCCAAGATTGTAAGGAACTTACTCTGGTTTCATTTGGCCAGAGATTTCTGTTGAATTGCATTAAAAACCAAATTATCTGCTTAGGCATAATGTCTGATATGAACAACTAGTAGATAAAATGGTGTTACCTCTCCTCATCAGTTTCTGGAAACTTTGCTTGGCAGATTGTTGATACTGACTGATATCCTTAATTGGTACTTTGTGGGTTTAAAACAGTATTATTTTCTTCAAACAAAAAAAAAGTTCACATAATATTTTTTTTTCAGTATTTTGCTCAGTATGTCACAAAGTGTATGTATGTATGTGTATGTGAGTATATATAAAATGGGTCAGTTTTGCAAAAACACCAAAAATGTTATTAGAGTGCAAGGGAAGCAGCTTAAGGTTTTAAAGTTAGGGGTGAAAGAGTGGTGCTAAATGTTATTTTGTTCAGCTTGCATGTCTTGCAAAAATACTTAAGAGTCTTAGACCAGGTGCTTAGAGACAGTAATTGAAAGTTACTGGTCTTTTAACTGACTAAATATTGCCATGCATTGTTTTAAACTTTGATGTTTCAGCATTCATAGTTGAACATAAAAATGAGCAGAAACAAAGTAGTTTTACTTTCTTCCTGGTGAGAAATGCAAAGCGTAACAAAATACTGTAATGCTAAAAAGTGCTTGCAGAGTCTTGTTTTCAAGTCAGTGCTTTTCAGCCTATCGTTCTCGCTGTAAAGCTGTTGTTTTTCCTACATTTTTTTCTTTGTACAGAACTTATTAATGTAAAGTATTTTCTCTATTTAGGCTTGTATTGCAAGGAATTGCTATCCTTCCCCTCTGAATTATTATAATTTCCCCAAGTCGTGTTGTACGTCAGTGAACGAAGTGATCTGTCATGGAATTCCTGACAGGAGGCCACTGCAGGAGGGAGATATTGTTAATGGTAAGTGCTGTGAAAATTGACCTTCAGCATTTCTTCCTTCTGTCCAGTTAAACTGTGCAGTAGGGTGAGGTTTCACAAATAGGCAATGTAACTGAAATAGCTACTTAAGAGAGGATTTTGTTCCTATTTACTAATTAACCTCTGCTCTTTACATACTTAAATTCATGAGTTTATTTAATAAAATAATTTCAGAACTTTGGTCCACTTTAAGAGCTCTATAATTCTTCTGCCCTGATCTGTGCATTAGTATAATGCACTTGTGGGCTAGGTTCTAGTTGTTCCAGACCGTATATATAGTGAATAAAATATGTATTGAATTATTCAACTGGATTAGTTCTGTGTGAATTCTTAGTTAGATGGTTCTAGATCCTTAAAATTTTGCTGTGAACATGACGATTATGATGCCTGTAAAGGATCCTAATGGTGAGGCGTTGCGTAGGTGCATATTGAAAAACATAGCCTTTTTTGAGCTTCCTAACAGTACCAGTGCTTTTTGTTCACGGTACTTAAGATACTTACACCTTCTTGGGTGGTGAGGGATACTTTCATAAAGTACTTGACCATTTTTTGTTTTCACTTCAATTTCTTCTTGGTTTGGAGTGAAAATCAATGATACTGGTTTCGTACAAACACTTTGTTTATTGCATTGCTTTGCTTTTCTCTTATCCATAAATAAACACCCAGCACATCCTAAACTTTGGTCTGCCTCTAGAAGCAGGTTGGACTCATTTTAGATCATCAGATATTTTATATAACTAGCATGTAATAATAGCTACTAAGTCTACATCTCAGTGCTGTGGGTACCAGCATTTTCAGAACAAGCCTCATGATTGCTGCCCCTTTCTAGGGCAGGTTTAGTCTGGTTGATAGCTCTGAACTTGTAGTGTACATGTAACAATGTGTGCCAAAGCTCTTTTATCTTTTTTTTTTTCTTATTGCCTCCCTTTGGGTACTGGAAGGCTGCAGTTAGGTCACCCTGAAGCCTTCTCTTTTTCAGGCTAAACAATATGAATTCTCTCAGCCTTTCCTCATAGGAGAGGTGCTCCATACCTCTAATCAGTTTGGTTGGCTTCATCTACGTGGTGCCCTGCCTCTCCGCTATTTGCATCCCAAGGCTGTACCTCAGCCCTAGAGAACACCTTTTATAGGAGGGTTTAGTCATACCTTTGTCCACATCCCTGCCCTGACTGCACTTGCTCAAGCTTGGAGCCTTCTGCTTTGTTTTGATGAGAAAGAGCTAGGCTTCCTTTTGGTAGGGTAGTGGCTCAGAAGCCTCTTTAAAAGATGGAAGAAAACAGGTTACAAAGAGGAGATAGAAAAAGTACCTTGGAGAGAATGTACCCAATGAACAAAACTGATCTGTCTGCAAAGTGAGATGTTCTGGCCAAATCTGGCAGTGTCAAAGTCTTGTAATCATGTGGCCTATAGAGACAGACTCTTTGCAACAAGTAGTCTGTACTCTGTGCCTAGGAGCCCTGATAAACACTTTTATCTCCATATGTTACCAGGGTGCTGGTTTCTGTAGAGTCGTGTTGTTACATTACCAGATCTGTACACTGGGCAAATGTTCCTGAAGTCCCACACAGTCATGCAGGGAGTGTAGTGTAACCCTGCACAGGCATTCATTCACAACAGGCAGTATTGTTTTCGTAGGGTGTTAATTTAATTCTTAACTGTTTGCCAGCAGTATAAATTTACTGTTGACACCAATGTGTGTTTTCCCACATTTTCCTATCAGGTTGGTACTGGTCTCTCTCAGTGGCTCATATACCGTATTCCTAAAGTATGATTGCTTACTACAGTTTCCTTCAAGACTGTTTACCTGTGACAGGGTCTGCATGTTGAATTCCTCTTGAATAGCAGTGCAGTAACTATTCTAGTGGGTTTGGTGCTCTAGCAGCTATTAGACCTACCAGATGACTGACAAAGAATTAAACAACAAAGTACCCGTCCTACCACAGGAAGTCAATTCGATATGGAAAAACATGATTACTTACCTTTTTAAATTTAACCTCCCTTATTAGTGCTGGAATTAATTCTAAAAAAGTATTTTAACTAGGTAAATCACCATGGAGCAAAGAGCCTCTGTTTCCTGGAATACCAATTGTAACCTTGCAGTGTCTGTGTTGCATTGGTGTAGGACTTTTTCTCTTCCCTCTTCCCCCACTTTTTTTTTTAAATTAAAACAAGCAGTTGACCACTGAGACACTATTTTATTAATTAATTCCATAGAATTTACAGGATAAGCATAAGAGAGTTGCTTCTGCAGGAAGAGTTTACGCTTGGAATTCTTGCGAAGCAATCTTGACTTCACAATTAGAATACCCCATTCTTACATGTTTATGTTTGTCCTTTCACAAATCAAGAGGCAAGAAGTGAGGAATATAGTGCTGATCTTACCACGTCTGGTGTTCTTTGCAGTGGATATTACTGTCTACCGCAATGGCTATCATGGAGATCTGAACGAGACGTTTTATGTTGGAGAAGTTGATGAGGGTGCAAGGAGACTTGTCCAGACAACTTACGAGTGCCTAATGCAAGCCATCGATGCAGGTAAACCCTTTGACCAGAGCCTGAAGCGTTAAGGTTTTGGTTCTCAAACATGATTGCTCGCATTTGCCACTGCCCAGAGTGACTTCTGTTGCAGCACTCAGAAGCACTGGCGTGTTGTCACCAGCAGATGATGGATGTTGTGTAATACAGCGATCCTTCAAATGGCACAGTTCTGTGGGCAGTGGTTGCAACTTCTGTTTGGAATGTGGGTTGATGAGAAAAATGTACTTGATGCTGAGCTGATCCACAGATGATGATACTTACATGGAAACAGCCTTTTTGACTTGGTTAGATGAGTAAGACATCCTTGATGTGAGTAGTTTAGGGAATGTGACAAGCAAAATGTGTTTTGGAAAACCTTACATTTATAATTTGTACGGTGTTGCACAGTGAACCAGTAAGGTAAAACGTACCTCTTTACCCCTCCCAAACTCGATGGTTATTTCATAAAGCAAGTTAGGAACTTGATTTTCAGCTGTGGCCGTGTGCCAGAGAAGACAGATCCATATCCTTCAGTACCTACAGAACTGTGTTGCTTAGTTGTAACTCAGAACAGGTGCATCAAGGCATACAATGAGCTGGAAAGGTAACTAGAGAATGTCATGTTCTGAAAACAAAACAAAAATCTATCAAGTCCCTGGAAATACTTGAATCATCTGTATCTTTTATACTCTGCAGCTTCTTAAAATCCCCAATAAAATTTACTCACTTCAGGGCCTCTAAGGACCAGAGTATAAGGTGCTGTATAGGAAGGCTTTAAATTTGCATTTAATCAAAAAAAATGAAAAAGAAATTCTAATGAACTTAACTTTGGTTAATAATTTGGAGATAGCTAGTCAAGCTGAACAGACAGAAATCTATAGGAACAATGTCATCCATAGGAACGATGTCTTGTGTATCCATTGTATGATCCAAAAAACACTGCAGAGTTGAGCTGTGAAGAAAATAGTTTATGTTTATGTGGGATTAGTGTTCTGAAATGACCGCTTTGTTTTTCAGCACTAAACTAGAACAATGTTTATCTTTGCTCTGTACTTTTATTTTTATACCAAATGTTACATGTGTTCTCTGTTATCTTTTGTATCCTGGCTTTGATATATAAACTATGACAGAAATTCCCCTTTGTGTTCATTATAGTGAGATTTAAATTCTCAGTATAAGTTTTCTTTACCATCTTTTTAGATGCTGTAACAGGTTTTTAGTGCATTTTAGACATTGCCTGGGAGTAGGGAATCTGGCAGCAAGTGTTTCAGCTGTTAAAAGGGGTCACCTCTCCCCTCTTTAAATCATCTTAATTTCTTGGCGTTGGACCAGCAGAGCTCTGACTAGGAGAGCTGTGTGAGAGAGAAGCAGAGGGCTCCTGGCTGCATTGAAATGAGTTGCTTGTACTGTCAGGCTCGAGGGAGATGGTACAAAACTGACAAATTAATCCCTTGCCCAGCATGACTTTTGTGGTTTTTTTTAATATTTTGAGAAAAGCGTGCACATTCCAGTAATCTAAATTTCTTTTTATTGTCTGTAAATTCCACTTAGGGACTTCAGTTGTAGTTGCTTTCATTAGCAGAAAATTGAACTAAATGGTTTCTTAATGTAAAGTTTTAGCTTTATGTGAACTCTGCTTAAGATGGCTGCACACAACCAAACGACTTCTGGCTCCTGAAGGAACAACATATGCTCAGGGAGTTGTGAACGGTCTTGATAAAGCATTTACACAACTTTTATTTGAAGTGGCTCAAGGCTGTGTTTCTTATGAATCTCCATTAGCTGATGGATGAAACGTTGCTTTTTTGATATTAATACTCCCTTGTCCAAGTGCTCAAAGTGAATTTCTCACACCATTTTCATGTGTTTCAAAGTTTTTAAGGCTTCCTAAGGGCTTGTCAAAAAAGTTAGCCCTGAATATGAACATACTTATTTGCTGTAGTGTTGCCACTGAGAATCTTGTCTAAGAGTAGAGATATCTGTTTTCCTTCTTATTTTTTCCCCCCATTCTTGGTCCTTTGTGTACACCTTACACATAATAGTGGACAGATAAGTGTATATTAAAATATACTTCATACATTCATTGCAAGAAGTAATGCAGCTCAGGGTGCGAGACCTTACCAAGTACTTTGAAAGTCTTTTGTTGTTTTTTATTTCAAATTTCGACATCCTTTTAATGTGAACACTTGCCTCCATGAAAGGAAGACAGTAGTGTTCTTGTGAAAAAGGAGATTTCTTTCTCTCATTTTCTCTTTTATATGAGACCATTTCCTCGCTCTCTCATGTTATTGCACTCATATACTTAGTGGATTAATTGATCATAGAACAGATGGATGTACAAGCCATGAGTGCTACAGAGATGGTGTTTAATGGTTAGTTATGTTGAGAGAAAGCTCCCTAAATTTCCATCTGTATCTCTTTAATTTTGCAGTAAAACCTGGTGTTCGGTACAGAGAACTGGGAAACATCATTCAGAAACACGCTCAAGCAAATGGATTTTCAGTGGTTCGGAGCTACTGTGGGCATGGAATCCATAAACTTTTCCATACGGCCCCTAATGTGCCACATTATGCCAGTGAGTATTCATTCCCTTTGTGCTGTTCCATAGACAAGAAGTGGTTTGCAATGAGTGCATTCAATTTACTTCTTGGTTATATTCTATTAAAGTAGCATGTTGCCTGACAGCCATCAATTCAGTATTTTGGCACTTGGGAAATAATTTCTTTTTTAAACTCTGGACTATAGCATCCCTTATGAACCTAAATAAGGTGAAGATATTATATAACAAAACAGTCTGTGCCTACACCAAAGGTTAGTGTTAGGTCTCATCTGTACTGGTTAAGTGCTCAAAGTTTTTGCCTTTATTCTTGACTGAATTCCCTTGGACATTCTTGTCTGACATGAACAGGCAAATGTTTCTCTCCTTAGAAGGTCTAAGCAAAAAACTTACTGCCATTTCCAGGTGTAAATAAAAAGCTTTTTGAATAGTATAGATGGGTGTTGTGTCTCAATCTGGATCCTGTTTTTTTACTTTTCTTCCTTTGAGTGTTGGGATCTGGTGCTCCTGGAAACTTCTTTAGTGTGGGGCAGAGGAGGAATGACCATTCCCCCAGCCGTATTGGTTTTTGGAAATACCCATGGCCCCGTAACAATTCTTCCAGCAGGAATAAGAAACAGTATCCACAGGGGCAAAGGAGAGTAGCGCAAGTACCAGTGGACAGCTAAGAATAAATACCAATGAAGCTGTGAACAGTTCACACCCACTTCAGCTGTAAAGCTTCCCTGATAGGACACTTACTTCCTCAGACCTGACAGGTGCTTCCATCTTCCCATCTCGAGTTATGGTTGTAGATTTTTGATTCCTGGCTTTTCATGTTGTTGTTTCCCCAAGTTATTTTTTTCCGATAACAAAGAAAATCTGTTAACTGTGGGGTAAAGGGGCACCAAAATTCCTGGTGTTTACTTTTTGGTGTGTAAAATTAAGAAAATCTGGATTCTTTGGAGATGGAGAGTATTTTATACCAATTAAAATTCAAGCTAAGAAAAAGGAAATTTCAATCTTTCCTGGCTGTTTGGAACTTTGAACCTTTTTTTTCCCCATTGAGCAAATATGCCTATTCCCAAAAAGAAAGATGCTGTGGTTTTTTTCTGATATATCTAAATACAGATTCACAGCAAAAGAAAGTGGAAAGATCTGAGGGACTTGCAGGCTCTTGGAGAAAAAAAAAAAGAATGCTGCTGCTTATTTTTGGCTTACTATGAAAGGAGTTTGAGAAGTAAAAAGCTCATTTTAAAAGCCTTTAAATTATTTAACAGAAACACAAAACGTGCAGGGAATAAAGGACAAAATTTGGTCAGATGCAGGAGACCAGAAACTCAAATGTAAGCATTGAAACAAGAACTACCGGCAGATGATTGAGAGAGAGAGACAAGACCATTTAAGTAGAAGAAAAATGTCCTGGTTGTTGTGGGAGCTTGATGTCTGAGATTTTTAAAGTCTGTAGGTGAATTAGGCAGTTTAATAAATTTACATAATTAAGAGTTAAGGGGATAGGGAATCTGTGTGTAAAAATTGATGCCAATTGTCTACAGCAGCAAAGTAGCCTGGATTTGATGGTTCCTGTGCAATCCTGGAGCCTGTTCCAGCTCTCAGGCTGAGTCGCATCTAAGCTGCGCTGCCATCCTAGGTAAAACAGGGCAGTGGAAAAGGGCTGAAGCCTTTCTTCAGTCAAACTACACTGCTAGAGTCATGCTATGCTTCAGTTCATGTGCCTCCACATAAACATTTTTTAGCATATAACATCAAAAGGTCCTTTGTTATTGTCCTGGATGCCTTGAATTTCCTTGCTGGTTTATGGTAGCTAAAGAACACAGCGTTATTGCTCTGACACTATTATGACCCCATTACCCTGAGTAATGAGGGGGGCAGCGTGTCTTACATAAACGCAATCATGGATTACCTAACTGCTATCATATTTTGACCATTCATTGAAGCTAATGGCTCAGTGGAAACTAAAAAAGATTTTTCAAGCCTTCTCTGAATATCTTAAGTGCTTCTTATTTTTATTGGGGTTTTTTATTGATATTTTTCCCTATAAAAGTGTGCAGAAATGCCTGTTACATTTGTTCAGTGTTTTTATAGACCTAGAACTGAAATTCTAGTTGTTAAAGATAGCAATTAATTTTAAGCTCCTTGAGTAAATATTGCAGTGTTGGAGGATGGGGAGAAGGAAATAATTAAAGGAAATCTTAATGTAGAAGTAAAAATGGACAAGTGAACAGGTCATCTTGAAAAGGCTTTTCTGACTTTACAGTATTCCTGCTGTATTCTTCTAGGACAGATTGATTCATTTGCTAAGATGGTATCCCTTTTCCTAACTCGAGTGTTTATTTTGTTGCAGAAAATAAGGCAGTTGGAGTCATGAAGCCAGGTCATGTATTTACAATTGAACCAATGATCTGTGAAGGTGAGCAATTTAGCAGTAGAGTAAAATGGTTATTCTTGTTTACTCTTAAGTAATGATGGAATAAGGGTGCTGGTTCTATTCTGTATGGTTGACAGATTTTTTTCATTTCTCTTTGTGGAACTGGTATCTGTTACTTAAAAACGGGCAAAAAGTCACCGTTTCTGTCTCTAGGTGGTTGGCAAGACGAGACGTGGCCTGATGGTTGGACTGCGGTGACAAGGGACGGGAAGCGGTCGGCCCAGTTTGAACACACGCTCCTGGTCACCGACACAGGCTGTGAGATCCTGACCCGGCGGCTGGATAGCATTCGTCCCCATTTCATGTCCCAGTGAGAGTCCAGGCTGAGCAGGGAGATCGGAACGATACATACCTGTATTTTTTGTCTCTGTACTATGCATTTTTTTAAGAGTACAGAATGGAAAGGTTTCGTCATTTACTTTGTTCTCAGTGATTGTAGATAAGAGGAGTATCTTGAAGAACCTGACCCCATATCTGGAAAAGCAGAGAAGAATTTAAAGAATTTCCTGCTTTCCTCCTACCTACAACACTCATGCTATATTTTTCTTTTTTCTTCAATTATCTCTTTAGCACCTTTCTTCCAATTAGATCCACAATTGCTTCTGTTGCTGCCATGATATTAGCTAGCAAAGCGTGGGTAACCTTTCCCACCAGGACTTGATATTTTGGGATCCAGGTTTTTTTCACCACTTCAGTGTGCCCTGTTGCTCTTGGTATATAAGTGGCACCTGAGATTTTAAGCATTTCTAGTTCCAAAGACTTGCTCCTGCTTCTGCTGATACTGTTCTAATGGGCTGGGCCTTATCAGTTGAGAAGGGGGCAGAAGGGAGAAAGACACACACATCTGAGAGCAGGCTACCTTCTGTCCCCATCTCTCTGCTGATGGCTTCTGTGGTGATTGTGACACACTGTGTTAATGGCAGGACTTGGTTTTTCTTGCTGGAGATTTCATAGTATGGGCTTCCTACAGAGAAAATCAATAAATTCCATTTTATATGCAGCTCCCTGGAATATGCTGCTTCTTGGTGAAGCAGTACTTGCAGGCAGCCTCCAAAATCTTGGTGAAGCTGATACATCAGACTTGCCTAGGTAAAGGAATGAAACAAGAACCAAAAAGGTCCCATGATTCATGGGACCCCCTACATGTGTTAACTGTGGGGCGATTTTTAAAGGTACATCCACAGTAGCTGTGGGGGATTGGATTTGCAAGACTTACAGTGAAGTGAGTATGTATCTCAAAACAAGTCTGAGTGTGTGAAAATGAAATGTGTTCAATGCTGTATTTTTTTTCTTTTGGTAATTTTTAAACGGGTCATTTCCCCCCCCCTCAGTTGAGTGAGTTTCATGCTTTTGGAAAGTCTTAGGGGGCAGCTAAGAAAACTGAACTTTTTTTCCTCAAACTGGGTATAGAGTGGGCAATGTTAGTATATATATCCCTTTATTTTCTGTTAATGGATAATGATGAGCTGGAAACTGTTATGTTAAGGAAAGTGAATTGATTAGGCCTCTCTTTCCTCTATCCTTTTTTTAACCCATGCTCACTTCCCTTCCATCATCTTTAGTGTTTCTGCTGAGGGGATTAATTTTTTCTTTGAATTGCCATGAAAAAATTTTCAGACCCCATTGCAGACTTAGTCTTACACCACTGTAATGCAAGAAATAGTTAAGTCAATGCAGACATTAAATCATACAATCATGGGCATAAAATACACCTTTTACAAGGTGTATGGTGGATTTGTTCCACAGACCCAAGAACATGAAGTACTGCATACCCTTGGCTCCCCTTGGCACTGCAGAATTTAGGTGGGGGAAATGGGTTAGTGCTTCATATAATTGGACTTGTGTACTCCAAAATTTGCTGGAAAATGTTTTCTCTGCCCTCAGTGCCTCAGACCTCCGTTGCTGTAAGAGTATAATTGCGATGTTTTCATTACCTTTGTTTTTAATTATGCAGTAAAGTGACCTGAAATGATGCATATAGAGCGTGTGTGCGTGCATGCATGCGTGTGTGTGTGTGTGTGTGTAGATTTTTAACAAAACAGACTGTAGTATTTGAGTGGAATTACCTGTGTTGAATGAGATGTATTGGGGAGATGACTGTCCTGGAGGTTTGCCCACCATATCATTCACTTGAATGGCTACAATGGTCTTGCCTTTTCTATGTGTGTGTGTATGATGGGGGGGCTTCATTTTTGGTCTATAAAATAAAAGTTGCAGCTGCTTTTAACAGAAAGAACTTTTTTTTTTCTTTTTTTTTTCTTTTTTTTGTAATCCAAAACCAGACAATAGACTTTTCAATTACAGCCAGGTTTGCTTGCGGTAGTGCAAGCCTCACTGGTAGGTGCATGCAACCAGTTAGAATCACCCTTAAACCAGAGATGTGCCACTTGAATACCTCTTTGTTGTTGCACCAATACAACCAAATTTAGCACTGCACATTTTTCATACAGGCAACCTATGATGCTGTGCATTTCTGCCTATAAATTGAAATCACAGCATGATAACTGCTTATACTGAGTCCATACTATTACAGTATTTTTAAATGAGTGGAAAGCTTAGTTAGCATCTGTGCCAGTTCTTTTAACATGAGATAGCACATCAGCCTTAAGAACAAAACTTACTAAATAAAAATATTGTGAAAAGCTATTTTCACCTATCTATCTGTGTCTGTGCTTAAACATGACATATGAGACTTGTGCTGACTGGATTGGGGAAATTAACTATTTTTGATTCTTACAGAAGTTGCGGTCCACTTAAATAAAAAGCCCAACTTTCTAATGCTGTTTTTAAAAATTATATACACTTTTGCCAAAAACACAATCCTGCAATTAGTTCGGAAACAATCTCTTAAGGCATTTTGCCTTTACTGTCATGTAAGAGTGAAAATTCTTCATGCTGTTTCTGCAACTTGATACGAATATTTAAGAGAGAAGATCTGATAGTGTTGAATAAAAGTAACAGCAGGAGGAGAGGAGACAAACTGCATATTTTACGTGACAGCCAGCAGAGCACATGCCCATTTGATGTACAGTCATTTAGTGGAGAGTTTTTGTCCATTGAAGTTCTTACCATTGTCTAGATGGTGCAGTTCAATACCGTACTTTGGCCACCCAAAATAGGGTACAAGCTCTTGTGTTTTGAGTCTCTCTCTGCAAAGCACTCCATTCAGTTAAGTGCTTTGCAGGGCAAAGTAGTCTGGCAGCTCTGCTCCATAGAGGTCAGGACATCAATTCGTCAGGGTGGGGAGAAGCTGCGTGTCTTTGTGCCACATGCTCTGGTATCACTAAATGTTTTTGTCATTCACTTACTGTGGTATTACAAAACCAGCTTCCCACAAACACTCTGTTACTTCAGAGAATCTGCATTTCAGTGTAATGCAGACATGGTTGCATGGTCTTGGTCTAGTCCATGGAGCATAGAGGAACAACTGTTCCACTTGTAAGTATTTTAAAATCTGTTAGATCCAGCTGGGGGGTTACCTTGCCAAGATGTTGGGCTAATACTGTATCGATACCACCTTGTATTTATAGAGTACTCTTGCAGGAACAGCTTAACAGCAAGTTTTCTACTGAATTTTCTGATGTTCGGCCAGCCTTTCTGGAGCTGCAGGGTACTGAGAATCAGTACACTGCTGTGTTGGAGGGCTCACTTTCCTGGTACAAATTCACTTTTTATTTCTTCCTCATGCTCAAAATGGAATTCTTATGACATTCACATCTGTTCTTTACTGTCTGAAAGAAAGGTAGAAATGCAGCTGCCTAAACTATTTTCAGAATGCTCTAGGAACATCTTTTTAATGACAGATTGAAAAGATGTAATGGTCCCAGCTGTATAGCAATGTCTTGAGGTAAGGTAGTTGTTAGTGGTCAGAGGCAATTTCTTCTAATAAGATTGCAGTTGTGTTCAGTGTTCTCTGTTACAGTTGTTTTGACAAGGCTTCTTTAAAACATGAAACTTCTCTCTTAATCAGTGTCCTTGGTTCACTGAAAAACACTGAGTTTTCATGTATCTGACTTTTCTTTAACTGGCTAGTCTTTCTGGCTCTGTTTCACAGTCTGTTTTCTGTTGTTCTTCATTGGTTTTCTGGCTGTGAGGCACTGCTTTCAGGTTTCAAAATTATTCTGTCAGATCACTTCAAATAGTGTTAAGAAAACCTGCAACTCCTTCCCATCTGACAAAAAAATCCCACAAACCCCCGAAGCCTTCATCACACAATGCTCTACACTGCTGTTCCCCTGCACCCCTCAAAAGCAGACTCTTGCTTCAAGAGTAATATTTCCTTCTTCAATGGCGTGGATGCTGTTTCTGACTAGAGGTAACAATTCCACACTGCTTGTTTTTGCAGTGTTGGCTACAATGTTTGCTTCATTTGCCAGTTAGGTTTACAGAAATGCAAAACTCTTCTACTGAAGACTTCGAGGACATACTAGAGCAAGTGCCTAGAGCAGTCTATGCTCTGATCTTTACAAGAGGCCTGACAATGAGACAAATGGGAAATGAGGAAATATGAACCTCCCAAGTAAACATTGGTACACCTGGACACTGCAGTCATATATCCAATCACACTCTGCTCTACAGTTGGCTTCAAGCTTGAGGGCTATATCCATGGTAGTCCTAGAATAGTCTCAGAAGCTTGAGAACTGCTGGAGTTCAGGCCACTCAGATGCAGCAAATCAGTGCCGCTTCTCCCCCAAGCTGTGCTCAGCAAACTGCCTTGTGCAGTGAATCCCACATGGTTTGCTACTGACTCTGAGGAATGCTCTTCCTCTGTCATGTACACAACACACTGTAAAACCACTAGAGGAAAACAAGACGCAACAATCATAGTCACGTTCTTAATGCTCAGTAATTCCAACACTGTTTAGAAATAAGCTTTTATTAAGTAGATTGAGTTAGCCACTATTGAATTTGAAGAATGAGTACAGAAATAGAAATTCCACAACCAGAACTAATTCTGTAATACTATTCAGTAGTTAACAATTTTTTGTTACTTAATTCTCAGAATGCTCACCCTAAAATACGTAGTCTTCCTAGTCTCAGTGAGTTTTCATTTGCTTGATTCTGTCTTCTATCAAAAGTTCCATTATAAAAAGGCAGTTACTGTGTTGCTGGCCAACTAGGTCCACATTTGGCTCTAAAGTTTTAAGACAGTTCGAATGCTTAAAATGGAAAAGAAAAAAGAAAAAGTTACAAGTCCATTTTCTTCTCATCTCTCCCCTTCCTTTCACTGCAAGATGTATTTTAACTTTTGTAAGAATGAAGTTATGCTCATGCCTATAATATTAAAAATTCTGGTTGAAAATGGGTTTGTAACGCTTGTTATCTTTGGGGTTTCTTTAGTCTCTCCTCCAGTAAAATAAACTCAAAATGGATGCTCTTTTTCAAACTACATGTCAGCTTTCAGTAGCTAGCCAAGAAGATTGATCAGGAACAGCAATATTGACAGGCATTCCCTTGTGGCTACTTGGAAAACAATAAGTACCTTTCATTATTAGTTTCCTAGGTTATGCTCATGTAGGAGTAAAGCACTGAAATTATACAGAAGTTTTTAACAGGGAAAAGGGATTAACTACTGAATGAAATTTGCAAAAGTGTAGTGTTTCCAATTTAACAAATGCCTTTACTGTTAATCAATTTATCCAAAACAGGAATCACAAGATAAAGCACATAAAGTTACTACTTTTGAGAAGGTTATATACATACATAGATACATAGATTGAGATCAAAGACCATGATGGTTTCTGGAGATAATGTTTATAACTGTTTATCCATCTGCAGATGAACCTAAATATGGATAAACGTAGTTGCCTGCATTAGTGCAAACATATTCTCTGATCAGAATACCCTGCTTTGCACTGCTTTTGCAGTTGATCAATACTTGCAAAGTACACTGCTGTAAGTGCAGCAAGGCTCATCACACATCCAGCAGGTTTTTTAACCAGCAATAGGGTCACTTCAATATGTAATGGCATTGGGCCTCATTAGAAAGTTTTACACAACTATGGCCCAAGTCTGCAATATAAACAGTCCAAACTGCAATTTATCTTAATAAAAGCAGGAACTGCTGTGTGCGAAGAAGTACAAACCCATCATATGAACCTTCTACCCCAGTTCAAACTAGAGGGGAAAAATTTTTTACAATGTAGCATATGAAAATATAATTTCAAGTGACTGTGCTGGTAATCTACCCTAAATAATTTGAAAATATAGCAAAATCTGCTCTTTAATTAAAATAGACTAATAGCTTAATGACTTGTAAAAATATATTAATGTGAATTCTCCTTCATTCTCTTTACATTTCTTTTTGTGAGGAAGAATGTTTTAGGTATGTTGAAAGCAGGAGACTGATTTTGTTCCCTTTATGAGCTTTACACACGCATATTTCCCTTTTACACTGTTGCACGCTTTCTTCTCTACCTGTTTAGCACATGTCTGGAAGCCCAGACAAAGTGTCATTATCTCAGAATGAATGTGCATGGTGTATGTCACCCTTTAGCTTCACCATTTAAAACATGACAGTGAGCAGGGAACCTGTATTTTGATGGTGTCTTATCAAGAAATGTCTTCTACACCTTTCAATATTATGAACATTACCTCTTTCCTGAATGCATCAGCTCAAAAGCCTCATTAATTTTGTCAAAAGGCAGGGTGTGAGTCACAAACTCGTCAACCTTGATCTTTTTGGACATGTACTCAGTCACCAGTTTTGGCACGTTGTCTACGCTTTTCCAGCCTGAAAGAAAGCAAGCAAGCATGCCTTGGTTTTTCCCCTTTCCACCCATCTCAGAAAATTAAAAATGCCCTTACACAAGCACTTGTGTTATCAATACGAAAAGGAACTGAGTGACATGTTAGTCTCTCCTGTCCCAGGAATGCAAGAGGACAGCTAGGTCTGGCAAAAGCCAAACATATAAAAGTGCACAGATCTTTTCACCAGCTATTTCAGCATTCAACATAACAGCAGCCCTCACCCAGGAAAGCATACACTTAGCATCTCTATCAGCCCTCCTGTGTATCTTCTTAACCTAATTAAGTTTTGTATTATGTGGACAAAGATCAGTGTAATAATTCCAAGTTTGAATACTTTTGTGGACTTCAGCAATTACTGAATCCCCAAATTACCAATGTCTGTAAAAATCTCAATGTGTTTTTGGTTTGCCAGCAGAAAATGCCTATCAAGCACTCGTTACTTTTTATTTTAAAGTCTCTATAGCACATTCTCATGTTATCCCTACAACTTGCTTAGTGGTTAAGCAACACAAACATACTGAAGTGAGTTCCCATCTCCCCAAAGAGTAGGTCCTTTCACTGGACCACACTGAACCAAACCTTCACTTGGTAATAAAGCAGTCTCTCTATACCATTCCTTTAACATTGAATAGCATATAGATATACTCTCTCTTCAAAATATGTGAGATACCATACCAGTGTGTTCATTTATATGTTGTCTGTGGGAATAACAGATTTTAAAAGTCTGTCTCTTAAATGTCAACACAGCATTTATGAATAGCCTGTGAGTAGTCCATTTCTTGCCCAAGCGAAAACGAGGTGGTGTGTTCTTCCCTGCTTTAACCCAAAGGCAGTTAATTTTATCCCCGTACCAAAAGAGAGTTACCTCCAAATGCAGTCCCTTTCCATGTCCGCCCAGTTACTAGCTGGAATGGCCGTGTGGAGATCTCCTGGCCAGCAGCAGCTACTCCAACTATCACGCTGACTCCCCAGCCTTTGTGGCAGGCTTCCAAGGCAGCCCTCTTCACAGACAGACAGGACAAAGCAGAGCATTTATCGCTAATGTCTATGCTGCTTCGACAGGTTGCACTTCCCCCAGTTAATTAATCACCACATCAGTATTTAAGGAACAATAAACACACTGAAAATTACATTAAATTTTCCATTGGTTCAGATTCCTTATACTGTTAAAAGTTCACTTTGCACTTTTTATATCCCATCCGGCTTCCAAAGAAGTCACTCTGAATTCCCACTGAGAGCTGGGATAAATTGTAATCACAGACCACGTTACTGACTGTTAGGAATGCTGCTGTAATTCCTGAAAACACAGCCTTCCATTCAGTAATACTTCAGGAAATAAATTACTTGAGGAATTAGAAAAATACTGAGTAGTCCCTGAGATTTCACTGTTCATTGTACAATACATTTCATGCGAGTTTCGATAATTTTTCAACTGTCAACATACAAAAACTCAAGATTTCGTAGAAGTCCCATTAAGGAAAAAATGTTTGTAAATTTTAAGTGCCATTTTCAACCCAAGAAGTAGCAGCTGGTTTCATTATGTAACTAGGATTGAACACAAGTTGTCCTTTCCAGTCATAGCAGTTACTACTTAAAAAAAAACCAACTAAGGAGCATGGCGTGTTTTCTGTAAGAAGAAAGCAGCTCATTTTGGTATTTAGCTGAGCAGCCAAGAGGTAGCTGCCTAGTCCCTCCGTCTGGGCACTCCTGTCAGGCAGCACTCACCATGACTCCGACATTGCCGATGCACTCGAACGAATAGTCCACGCCACCGTCAGTCATCTCAACCAGCACCTCCTGTATGGGCTTCTTGGAGTCCTGAGGGCTGATGCACTCAGTAGCTCCAAACTCTTTGGCTTTGGCATACTTATCCTTGTTAATGTCGATGCCAATGATCCGGGATGCTCCTGCTATTTTACAGCCCATAATAACTGCCAGCCCAACTCCTCCTAAACCAAAGACGGCACATGTAGAGCCAGGCTCCACCTAGGAATAAGAACAGAGTCATGAGCAGCAGAAAAAAATCCATCCTTCCATATCACTGGGAAACACAGGTTAAGAAGTCTGTAATAAAGGAAAAAGATGGAAGGAAATATATACGGCTATGAGACTTTATGACTTCGATAAGGGAAACTATATAGAAATTATATCCAAAAAGGCCTTTAGGTACTAAGCTTTTCTTTTTGCTCAAAGACTCTGCTCCTATAACCTGCCCTAGACTTGTGTACAGTCACCTACCAGCTGTCTCACCATGAGCTTCAAACCATCAAAATGACTTGCAGCAAGAGGAAGATGAATTGGAAAAGTAATTTATATATAACTGATACCAAAAGGGATGCAGAATACTCTAAGTGTATTTCCTCTAAAGGGCATCAGGTTCTTCTAACCTGATCTGGCCTCTATGGAGAAGTTAAAAATTCTTAGCTAAACTGGATCAGTTGAAAAGGAAGAAGAAACATAGATTTGGTACATGATGTTTACAGTCCCAATCTAGTCCCTAAGGTATGTGTACAACAACCAAAGCCCTTACCTTAGCAGTGTTAACAGCAGCTCCATAGCCAGTGGAGATGCCACAACCCAGCAGGCACACTTTATCCAGAGGTGCTGCAGCATCTATCTTGGCTACTGAGATATCAGCCACCACAGTATACTCTGAGAAGGTGCTGGTCCCCATGAAGTGGTAAATCTGCTTTCCTTTGCAGGTGAATCTGCTGGTACCATCAGGCATGACTCCTTTCCCTTGAGTAATTCTTAAGGCAAAGACAGGAAAGTGCAGTCAGTGTTTTAAGCAGTAAATACTCTCACCAGACAGTATCCACTCAGCAGCACAGAGAGGCAGCTGCTTACTTGCACCTTTATATTTTAACCATTCCAATAAACCTAGGACTTCACAGAAACTAGATGATAAACTCCTAAAACTTCATGCTATTACTTTCTCCATGGAAGCAGTGAAAGAAATGGAGTTTACTAACATGCTGACCTTGTTAGCTGCCAATGCTAGCTGCTTGTGCCTCAGTACCACACCACCATCTCTGCCTCCTTCAGCACCCTTCCCTTGAATAACACCTGACAGTGATGTCACTGGGGCCTTTGTTTGGGTTTGGGAGACTTTTTTTCAGAATAGGAGCTGGATATTTATCTGGGAAGCAAGTGTTAAGGAAAAAAAGAGCTGTCGGTATAATTTTGTACCACTTGAAAGCTCTGGTGTTCATTCCCAAGAGCTAAATTGCCTGAAGAGCTTCCCTTAAGTATGGATAAAATACGGAGTCAGAGCATTTATGCTTTCAAACCTGGGGACAAAACTAGCAGTTTACACCTTTACATACATGAAAACAGAGAAACAGATTTATTTAACGGGAAGTAAAGAAAAAAAAATTAAGGAAGAATGGAAAATAGTGCGTAACTGACTCCTAAAACATGTAATTTCCAAGTCATTAAATGATGCACCAGCAGATTTATTCTTCGAAGAAAACTGTCAATTACTTTTGATAACCAAAACTGATATACACTGAACAAATATTGTATGTAAAAAAGAAAAAAAAAAGCCATACAGACCTTATCTTCTGGCACAGATTTGTTTTAGGATTCTTACAGAACTTGCACTCTCCACACTGGGGGATGTATAGGGGGATAACAGTGTCCCCTAAGAAAAAATAACGTGTGCCTAGTTATTGAATCAGGTAAGGCATTCTCAAAAAAAATTAATTATCATTGTTTTTATGTGAACTTGTATTCACTTAAACCTGTGTATATTAAAAACTGTTTACAGTATACAGTAGTATCGTATATAGAGTGTTAGATAAATCACTTCAATCATGTCTAAGCAGACAGCCCATCAGAAATTCATTGTGCCAGAACAAATAGCAAAGCTACTACAAATCAAGACAACCCCAAATCAACAGTGAAAGGCATAATTAAACACTATAACCCCTTCAATTAAACTAACAGATAAAAACTATCATTTGAAAAAATAAGAAACCCCAACCCTCTTCTAACTATATTGATCTGACTTCAAGCAAGAAATTTGTATGCTGGGCTCTTTCAAGCATTAAACCAAGAGCATATTGAATAGATTAGTGTTGTAGCTCACAGACAAAGGAATCTACACATGCATTCACCCCAGAATAAAACATCATATGAAGTCCTGCAATTCAGCATTTCAGTGGCCCAGTTTGACAGTTGGCTTTGAAATAAAGTAACACTCTTAAGGAAGGTAGATAAATTTTAAGATATTTTCTTACCCTTCTTTACTTTTGTTACTCCTTCACCCACACTCTCTACAATTCCTGCTCCTTCGTGTCCCAAGATCACAGGGAAACATCCTTCAGGATCAGCACCACTCAAAGTATAGGCATCAGTGTGACAGACAGCAGTGGCAACTATCTGTGAGGGAATATATAATCTGAGACACCCCGAAGAACAGAACAGTAGCAAACATCTAAGTCATTCCCTTTGGTCAGAAATTCAGAACAACAGATGGGTCAAATTTACGAGTTCTGGCATCTTACATACTTTAAACTCCTGGCAAGGCACTTTTTTTTTTACTTTGGAAAAAATAAAGTCATGATAGTACATTTTTATGATTTCCATCAATTAAATTCTGATATTGAAAAGGATAAAGGATGACATGTAATTTCCTAAAGCTAGAAATGAGTACTCCAAGCCACCTCAAAGTAGGTTAGCATCTCAGATTTGAACTAAGTCAAAATTACCAGGGAGACCACACAGAACTCTCAGGACTGCATTAATCCAGTTTAAATAAAATAAATAAATCCATGGTCTTAAGCACTATGCAGACAAGTCTTAAGCACTTTGCACAGAAACAAGTTTCACCTTAATGTATACTTTTTGGCAGATACAGGCTACTGGAAAATCCTGATGAAATCAGAAATTTGGGTTTAGGAAAACCAAGAGACACATCACAGCTTAGCAGCTGTAACTTATGGCCTGACTGAAGTAAAACCCAGCATGTTACACAGCTGCAATAACTCACAAGCTGCTGCCCTTCAAACAAGATCAAAGGTGTTCCCAGTCCAGATGTTTTGTGGGAGCTTAGTCTGGAACAATTGGAAGTGATCCCCAAGATTAGCCACTATCTTTAGACCAGACTGTAAAGTGAAACCAGTAGAAATCAAAAGTATTTTTCATAAATAGATCTAAATACAATAATTTTCTTCTTTGTAAAGCCAGCTGACATACTAATGAACTAATGCTATCTATTTAATATTTCTTCTGTTGGCAAACAAATTGTTCAGCTTTATTACTTAGTTTCCCAAAATACAATATATACAGCTAACACCTGATTTAATTACCTTAATACGAACTTCATGAGCTTTTGGTGGAGCAACCTCCACGTCCTCAATAGAGAGAGGTTTACCTGCTTCCCAGGCAACAGCAGCCTTGCATTTAATGACCTAAAAGAAAAAAAACAACAACAAAAACAAAAAGGAGGACATCTGTTGTATGGTTCATTTAAAATAATTCTTCTTCAGCCAAGTGAGAAAAATGAGAGAAACACTACTGGCTTTTGGAAAGAATCCCAGATCTGAAATTTGTAATTTCAACACAAAGGTTTAATTGCCCCACATTTGCTTACAGGAAGCTAAATAATAATGAGCAAACCAAGACCTGAATTTGGATGTTATTTGCTTATTGAGCAAAAAATATAATATGCCTGGGAATGCTTAGGAGATACTCAAATACTGCAGCAAAGTGAGCAATAGGAATGGAAAGATTGCATTAAAAAAATGTGGGTTTAAAGTAAGAGACTGGCATTCATTTCAGATATGTCCCTTAAGCACAGTGTTTAAAGTGAGGAAAGTTCATAAAGGAAGCTGGAGGTCACATAATGGACCCAGACCCACACCAAGAGTGAATTTCTTATGCTTTCTGAGTAGGATTTTGGCAAGGAGATGCGTGTGCATGCAGCTGACCTGCAGAGCCCTCCAATGATCCATAGGGACCAGAGAGACTTTGTTATAAGGCTACTGCCAGCGGGTTACTGTGCACTAACAACTCTGCCTGGATTTACTGTCAGCGAGTCTCCATTCACTGTTCACAGCACCTGCAGTGACAAATCCTGCTCTGCAACCATACCAACCATCTCAGGAAGCTTTTCAGGCCAAACAGTGCAAAGTCTGGATGAAGGAGCAGAATTTCTGGATTTGTAAATCCTATTAATAGGTACATATCCACAACTGACTGAGAAAATCAGCAGGTGTTACAGCCATACAATCTAGAGCAGCTTCAGGTGCTAAAAGGATAAGCATTTGGAATACTCTTAGAGGTCAGTTTTACAAAGATGACTCCATTCTGCCCTTCAGGATGAAATGGGCAGTGTATCGAGTGATTTGAATTTTGCTTCCTGACAGAAATATCTTTCAGCAAATACAGTATTGAACAGCTTCCTAAATGACACACAGACAAGATGTGAAATTGGATTCAAGACCTTATCTACATAAAACCTGATGAGGAATGCTGTCACAGACTACACTGCTTTGGATCACTTTGCAACCTACTCCAGAACAGAGTGCATGTCTTTTGGAATAATTCAGTTATACCAGAAACTTGCACTGATTTTCTTCCAGGCAAACAAGGTCTAAGCCATTGCTATTGGAAATGTGAAGCATCTCGTAGCATGTGCAATAAAACCCATAGAAGAAAATGACATTTTGTGTGTTCAAAACAGCTGTGGTGTTCCCGTGGAATCACTTAAAGGGGGCATAATGCAAATTCCAAAGTCCAGACGTACAGTCCCCCAGCCTTTTTAAAATTTCACTGTCTGGAAGAAATAGCAGTGCCAAGACCACCTGTTGCTCCTTTCAGGTCTGATTCATCACCTGTGATCAGGAGAAAACAATGGCTAGTCTATGACTTCTTGTAGTATTTTCCTTGTACAATAAAAAGTATCAGACTTTACCAGAACCAGTTAAAGTCCTCAATGTAGCTGTAAGAGCAGAACTGCAGATGTTTACCTTAGCTTAAACTTGGTAAAATAAATACAAGCTTTGTAACACAAGACAGGTACCATTCCTACAGCCAGCAGGGGTCTAAATTATACAGAAATACCCTTAACCTAGAACTATGAAATCTCCTTGTTCTGCTTTTTAATACCAGGGTATTATATTACAAAAATGCATGGAATGTGCCATAGTAACTAACTGTGGAATCACAGTGCGAGCAATCACTCATAATCTCTAAATCTACCAAAGATTTTGCCAGAAAACCCAAACTCAAAGCACAAAGTGCAAGAGGGGCCATGATTTGGTAAATCATTTACTGGTTTTCAATCCATGCCTCATCCTCCCCTCATTAAGTCACCACTTGTTCTTGCACAGGAGACTGCGCATTTCTAAAATCTTTATTTTCACAAACTTAGTTAAACACGAAATTAAAGAGGGGAGGGAAAAAAGTCTCCTTACAGGATAAATTCTGCTCTTCCTAAACTTAAGAGTACACATTCGGAAGCACATTCTGAAACAGTAACTTCTGATTCGTAAACTTTTAAAGAAGCTAGCTTTTGAAACTGCAGTCACTTCACACAGCCACAAAGGCCCCTGGACTATTCACAGTGGGTATCAGGAAAGCCCCATCTTCTGCCCTCTCATTACTCAAAGCTTTCTGCTGTTGCTTTGCTGAAAATCTTGAGGCCAAGATGGGGAAAAAACAACTGGGGAAAAAAATAACCCAAACCACCAACCTACACCCGTTCATCATCCTCCCTGTTAACACCCTAGTGCAGGCGCACGGCTGCCGGGTTGAGTGTGGCTGCGCACACCATCAGCATCCTCACTCGGGATGAGCCCGAGCCGCCCCGTCGGCACCAGCAGCAGGTCTGGACCACCCGCCGTGAGCACCGGGGTCGCGTCCTGCCCTCCTTCGGCCACGCCTGCAACCCACGCGGGCTCGGGGTCTTTTCTCGCCCTTCCGCCCCCGGAGCCGCAAAGCGGGGGCAGCAAGCCGCGTGTTTCCCTTCCCGACCCCGCGGACTCTTACGGCGGGAGCCTCCCACGCGTGGGCCGGGACCGCGGGCACGCCAGGACACCCCCCGTGTCCCCGGGGCGGCCAGACCCGCACCCCGGCCGGGGACAGCCCCCCGGCACGGCCGGGCACCCCCACCGAGGGCATCGAGGGCACCGAGGGCATCGAGGGCACCGAGGGCACCGAGGGCACCGCTCGCCAGCCTCATCCTGCCCCGCGCCGGACCCGCTGCGCGCCCCCGCACGACATCCCCACGGCCGGGCATCCCCACGGCCGGGCACTCCCACGGCCGGGCATCCCCACGGCCGGGCATCCCCACGGCCGGGCACTCCCACGGCCGGGCACTCCCACGGCCGGGCACCCCCACGGCCGGGCATCCCCACGGCCGGGCATCCCCACGGCCGGGCATCCCCACGGCCGGGCACAGACGCGCTGCTCACCCCGCTCGCCATCGCGCACGGCCGCGGCTGCCGGCGGAAGGGGAAGGCGAGCCCGCCTCCTTCTCTCCCGCCTCCCGCTCGCCCCAGGGCCGGAGAAGGAACTGGCTCCTCCCTCCCTCCCTCCCTCTCTCGCTCGCTTCCCTGCCTTCCCTGCCTCCGTTCCCTCCCCGCTCGCCGCGCCGTGCTCCCCGCAGAGCCCGGGAAGGGCCGGTCCGTGTGCTGCCCGGCGGTGTTCCATTGCCATGTGGCCGGCCTTGTGGCTTCTGGCGGCCGCACCAGCATCTCACATCCCGGCCCCTTCAGTCCCGCGGGCGGCTAGATGTTGCTCTGCCTGAGAGGGAACAGGACCGCTATCCTGGCTCATGGGTCCGTCTTCAGATCCTGCCGACATCAGGTTGTCCGCTTTTCTTCCCCAGTCACGGGAAGGGGTGGACCCCTCCTGCACCATTCCCTGCGGTGTGTGCTTGTGTCTGCCTTGGCTCTGCAGGACAGTCCCGCTCTGGAGATGCTCGATACCTCCTGTACCTCACCTGGGCACAGATGGGGGCTGACCATGTCTCCAGAGCAGGTCCTTTGCACCTGGCTAGACCGCAGTGGTGGCGGCTTTCCAGGGCAGCACTGTCCTTCAAACGGAGCAAAGGCAGCCCCTTGCCAGGCCAGGCTGGGCAGCGGGATGGACGTTTTGGCTGGGACTCTTGACATTGCATCCATGAGCTTCTGAAGTAAAGGGGGTGTTTCTAGAAGATGGAATTGTTAATCTCGTTCATGCTGTTGTTTCATTTTTTGAAGAACCTTCTTTCCCCAGGCAGGGTAGGAAAGGCTTCTTGCCAGGTCTGCAGGCATGGTGTTGCGTAAAGATCAGGGGAATGGTCCTGCCACGGGCTGTTGGGGGTTTACACGAGAGGTGCTGGTGCTTGAGGGATTGCAGGGCATAACTAGGTCCCCTCAGTAAGAAATGGAATTTTTATTTTCCAGTGACACGCTAAAAAATCTTAGCAAATACCACAGTTAGACAATAGCACCAGTTTGGAGCAGGTTAATAACATGACATAAACAACTATAGCGTTTAATAAATAATATCAAATTAACATAATTTTTAATAACATCTAAAATTACAAATTAAATCTATAGGTTTAGGATAGAGGAATGAAAGGATGTGTGATCAGGCTGTCTGTCCCACGGCCTTCTTGATGCTTTCTGCTAGCTTCTTCAGTTTGTGTTCACGGGCTACCACCAAATCCTTGTTGAAATCATAGCGGGCCTTGTCCATGCCCTGTCTGCTGCAGGCAAGGTGCCCGAGCCGTGCAGAAACCCACCTCTTCCAGCATGGTCGGGAGCCGGCGGGCAGCACTCGCGGAGAGCAGGGACGGGCGACCAGCAGGTGGCCCTGCTATAGCGCCAGAGCTCCTCACTGCTCGGGAGGGCTTACACAATTATTCGTGGAGCAACACTTCGAAATAATTGGTAAAGTGCGAGTTACAATTGACTTAAGGCAGGGTTATATTATAGCAATCGAATTTTGTTTCATCTAGGTTTAGATTTTTTTTCAAAAAGGAGGGGGGTTTTTTGTCCCAATCCTGCAGAGGTCTATTGATATGTGTTTATATTTATTGCACAGGTACTTGGCTAATTGATTATGTTTTTTGAGACTTGTCACTCATATAACATTAAAAGCATGCAGATGCACATGCACTGTTACGGAAACGTATTGTTTATTGGAAGGAACCACTTGTAGTATTTTCTCAGTAGGTAAGTGCTAGAACTCAATTCATTAACATTTATTGAACTATTTTGGTGTTATCTCATTGCCTGCAGTCTCACTGTTTTATGTTTAAAAAGTAGCTAAGAGAATTATAGGTAACTTTCCTGCCATGGCATGGCAAAGTGATATGTGCAAAAGTTACTATAAATTGGCAGACAGGATGGGATTTGTTAACCTTTGAAAACTCATCTGTTCATTTATGATATGCTGTGTAATTGCTGATTGTACTGAGGAGTTTCCAGAAGTTCAAAGGGCTATGGTCTGGGATTAAGAGTTGCTCAAAAGAGGTCAAAAGGCATTATAGTGTTACGGGTCCAGTGTTCAGCACTGAAAGAAGGGTCTCCTTAGCAGAATGGTTCGGAATGGCAGTCCTGTTCTCTGGGGAAGATTTTGCAGAGTTGTACTGTAATATTCTGTGGGAGTTGGTGCTGGAAATATATTAAAAGTACAACAGCATTTCCAAAATGAAACCACATCCATGTATATGTGTGTTACATGATAATATGAAAGTTATCTACTCCTTTATATAATATGTTTCAAATAATATAGTGCTAGTTACTGTCCTTACTACTTTTCAATGCTAACCATTCTGTATTTGTGTGAGCTGCACTTTCTAAAATACATATTCATTCTTAATTCATACTTATTAAATATTAAATAATGTTGTTAAATAGTAAGAACAGCCAAATACAAGGCTTAAGTTCAGGTGAGAATCTTAAAAACTTTGAGATCAATCCTTAAAAAAACAAGGAGTTAAAAAACAAAGAATATCAACCATGTGAAAATTTGTTTTAAACATAAGAGAAAAGCCCAACCCACAAACCCAAACCAGTGGTGATATGGAATCTGAGTATGTGTAGTAGTCACTTAGTCTTTAAATGTTCCTGTTTCTTTAAGGCTTTTGGCAATCCTGTCACTGTGGGCTGTTCATCAGCTTAGTTGCATTGCTCTCCTTTGGCAGGCCTTGAAAGTGTTAGTTTAATTGATCGGCTCAGTAGCTTTTTTGTATCCCCATAGAGGAAGAGAAATTTGAGCAAGTTTTCTTCCCTTGCTTTTTGCTAAACTGTCCTTGACACATATAAAGTCATATTAAAGGAGAGTATGACAATTTGTCCAGCAAAGGGCCATGAAGATGATGAGCAGCCTAGAGCATCTCTCCTATTAGGAGAGGCTGAGAGAGCTGGGACTGTTCAGCCTAGAGAAGAGAAAGCTTGGGGAGATCTCATCCATGTGTATGAACAACTGAAGTGGAGGTGCAAAGAGGACAGAGCCAGGTTCTTTTCAGTGGTGCTAAAATGTAACTTGCATACATTTAATGGTGTTTTATTGGTTGTAGTTTTAGACTGGTGAATTTGCATGTTTTAGTCCAGAAGAGATGATATTTTTGTGATTTCAAAGAAACTGAGCAGTGGAATGGATTACAATAGAATTGTAACTGAAACAGATAAGCTAAATTATGGAAACCAGTCTAAAGAGCAATGTATCCTCCCCATTACTAGTCTGGCAAGAAATGCCAGACATTAAAATATTGAGTGCACATGGTTGTTATGAGTAATTTGGTAACCAGCTACAATCACTAGACATACACTCAACTCTAAATTACTGCCAAGGAGACTGATGAAAGAAACAGAAAGATGATGGATGAAGAGGTTCAAAAAGGAGATGATACAGTTAAATGCCACTAAAGAGAATCCATTTTTCCTAGTCACACGTGCATGTCAGAAATGCCATATATTGCTTATGGCTTTGAAATTCTGCATGTACGGAGAAAAAGCAATGTGAGGTCTTTTCAACTGAAAATAAAATAAAAATCTTTGCTTAGGTCTTGTATCCTTCCTCTTTAGACCTGTGTTCTCTCCCTAATTTTTTCCTCCGTGCTTCCACCTTTCTTCAGCCTTAACTGTTTAGCCCAGCACAGAAAGCCAGTCCATCCTTCTGCCAGTCCCTCTCCCACTCCGGGGCCTGCTGTTCAAGAAGCTCTGTTGTCTGTAGTGGCAGTGAGTTTCTGTGTGCATAGTTCAGCCTTGACAACCTTCAAGGTCTTGCCAGCTCTAGTCTAGAAGGAAATGATAGACTAAAAGAGGCCTATCTACTAGAAAGGAATCCTCGTTCTGTGTGGAAAAGACATTTTCGTATACATAAGGAGTGGGGTAATTTCCTAGAAGGCTGCCATTAATGAAATAAAAACAGGCCTTGTATCAGGAACCATTTAGAATGGTACAGTGAGCAGAACTTAACTCTTTAGATTTTGAACAAGATTATACATATATTGATTTTTAATTTTTTTTTCTTAAATCAGAAGACATCTGTTGACATTAGCATGCAAAGTGATTAGACATGAAAAAAATGCAGCCTTCATGAATCAGGAAGGCATTACTCTCTAGACTCAGGACTCCCAGCTCTACAGTTGATTCACATGTCCTTCCTAGAGACATAGAATCACAGAATCACAGAATGGTCTGGGTCAGAAGGGACCTTAAAGATCAACTAGTTGCAAAATTCTTATATTTTACCCTGCTTACAGTAGTTTAAAGTCTTCAATAAATTTTAATTAAAAGAAAAAGGCAGATATTAACCCCTTTATTAATGACTCAGCACTAAATTGTTGCCTTCAGTGTAATTGGGCATTGGGTTCAGAGACAATTTTTACACTCTACTGTGAAGGACAAACTAGA
>VWZF01004347.1:0-75423 GCA_013396755.1 Sclerurus mexicanus
GCCTGTGTTACTGAAAAAGAAAACATATCTCTCATTCCAGTAACAGGACACAGCTAGGGCATCAGTTTCCTTCCAAACCATTACCCGGTTTGTTTATTTTGCAGTGCTTTATCAATGCTCCTGGCCTTCAGTCTCAAAGTACCAATAATCAGTTTTTATCAGTTATCCTGGATTATATCAGGCATGAGCAATGCCAGATGGAAACAGCTGGTACAGCTAGTTTCTGCCAAGACACTTTGTTGGGCTGTGCTGCAGATACTGGCTGAGGCAGAAGGGACTTCTCATCCTCGGCACTCTGCATCTCCACAAGCAGATGTTGAGTTAAAACATATGCATATGAAGTTAATCTGCTTTTGGAGAAGAAGCAGTAGGACATGCAGTAGGATATACAGTAGCGTACCTCCAGTGTAAAGAAGGATTAATGGGGAAGCTTGTCAAAGGAGGTTGGTAGGCAGCTGGACTCAGAAGGAGAAAAGGAGAGATTGCCCTGGATCGCTTTATGTTCTGTGTATTTTCTTTCCTCCTTTTTCATCCCAGAAAGTGTAGCTCTTGCTCAATTAGTAAGCCAGACTAGCCAAACAAAGGAAAAAACTGTGAAAACGGCAGATTTGGTGACTTAAAAGCAAGCTATACCTCTCAGCAGTCATTTTCCTCATTCCACTCTAGTGAATATGTAGGTTTAAACTACACACTCTGTATCAGTGTAAACACAAAACTTGGTCCATCACTTAGATACATTTGGATTCAATTTCTTAAAGAAGATGGGAGTCTAAGGTGGGGTTCTATGAGAAGCTACTGTTGGAACTTCACACAGTGACACAAAACTCAGTATTAAGAAATCAAAAAATAATTCAAGCACCAAAAACAAAAGTGTGACATGACACAAAGAAGCGGTCAAGATGTTTTCACAAGACAGGCAGCCTGACTTTTCAGTCAGTTATGCAAGCAAATAGCTGTATAAAAATGTAAGTCAGGGACCCACTGCTGGCACAGGGAATGTGAGAATCATTCTGACTGTCTCAGGGCTGTTTAATACAAATGCTATCAGGGTAGACCAAATTATTTCTAACTAGTTTAATTAAGCTAGGTTTTTAATGGGGTGTATTCCTTTGGCTTAAACAGTCAGAAACTCATTTAACAAGAACACATGTAAGCTATTAAATCAAAATTAGAATGTCTGCAAGCTTCTGTCATTTGAAATAAATTGATGTAAAATGGCACTTGCCAGGCAAGTTCAATTTCATGCCATGTAAATACCATGAGCTTCTGTGGGGAAAAAATAATGGATTATGAAAGCTTTAATATAAATAATTAGATAACATTGGTAATACACTTGTGACAGTTGAACAAATATTTTTGAAAATCTTTCCTGTCCAAGGGCAGAAACAAACAATGAAAGAGAAACACAAAGTCTAACAGAATAACCTAGTGCCACAGACTGCTTATGCTACATCTCTTCCCACTGGATTGCACTGCCTAGTAGAGAGCACTGCCTGCACACAAATGTATACAGAACACCAATCTGACCCCCAGCACCCTACTAAATTTTCACAAATCTACTGTTAGGGTTCTGTCCCCATTTCAATGAAACAATTTCCTTGGCTCTTTTTATAAGAAGGAAAGATTCTTGCCTTTAGACTAAAGAGTCTTGTCAGAGGAGGTGGCATTGTAGTATTGTAATATTGAGTACCCAGAACAAAAACTGACTGGAAAAACAACACATCAATTAACTATCACAGATACCAAAAGGAGGTATGTAATATTTCATGCAACATATTACCTTGCTTAGCTCCTGTGAAGATGCAGGCCACTTAGGTATTGCTTCCTAACCTGAACAACTTTCTCAGTTTCCAGTATGTTGTTTCCATAACTGCATGTCAAGCACCACAGTCATTGAGCTTCACACTTTACAAGCACTATCCTACTATTTAAAGACCATACCAGTCTTATTTTAAACATACATTTCTGGTAAATATTCTTCAAGAAGTTTCTTATTTTAGAGGTAAGAGAAGGAAGGACTATACTATAAAACTGCAGCTCATTCCAACCTCTTATGGGTACATACCTTGATGTGGGAGACTGATCAAGGGTTTTGTCAAACAGTACCAAAAAGCTCTTTTATTTGACACAAATGAGGGTTTTTCAGAGGAGGAGGAAGAGATGAGGATGTCTGCCCTCCTCTACTTGGTACTTGACTAGAGAACTGTTTCTTTCATACTAGTGACTCGGTCACAGGGATCTAGAACTTCATCATATATCCAAGATTGCTTTAGTCATTTATGTATGACTTTGGTGAACAAGAGACACAAATTTCTCATCAGCAAAGAGAAATGCTAGAATAATTTAATATTGAGCATCATTACAGTTATGATGTGAGAACAAAAAAGTTCAAAGACCCTCAGATCAAGTCCTAAGAAGGCAGAAGGGTAATAACAGATATTCAGGGAAATCAGAACAAGAAACAAATAAGAACTAAAGCTGTTCTATTGTGTCCAAACCCCAGAAAGCTGAAGAATTTATGGAACTGGAGGTCACACTTAAACCACTGTTTACAGTTTACAGAGGTTTATGTTCCATGAACTTTTCTAATCCCTTTTAAAATTAATGTGTACTATAGGCCTCCACAGCATCCTGCCGCAAAGTATCTTAGTGTTTAGTTGTTCCTGAAAAAATCCTCCCTTTTTGTTTGTTTTAAAATGTGTAAATATTGAAGTGCAACACTCAGTCACTTGACTTTGCTTTCTCACAACTGCAACTAAAATTAGTTATGGAGGATGAGTGAAAACAAACAGAAGAGCGCAAGTAAGGAGACTACAAAAAAAAAAAACCATGAAAGAGGAAGAAACATATACTGAGAGAATGAAAACACAAAAAATGCTGCCACAGCTACTCTCATGAAAGTAGGATGGACTGTTATGATGCCAGTTACCTTTCTGAGGATTTGAAATCTGTGGGAGATATTCAAACACTGCATCATTAGGTTACATTGCCAAAACTTGCATGAGTGGCTAAACAACACAAGATGTTTTCTTTTGAAAACCTGAACTTCAGAATGGTGAAGAAAATTTAGCAGAAATGAGCACAACTGATATAAGCAAACTCAGTTGAACTCAAACCTTCATTTTAACATAGAAGAAATACCTTTCCATGGTGGTGTACACTCAAAAACACACAATATTAAAATCAGATTCTTGGTCCACAGTGCATGTGAGCTTCTTTAGGTTGCATATGATATGTGAAATTTTCTTTCCATTACTGCTTATATTTTTCCACCATGTATTGGCCTGGAGATCAGTTTTGGTACATTCAATCAAATCAAAAGAATCTACATATTTCAGACTTCGGTTTTTATGCTGCTCTTCAAGAGACAACAAACCATGTACATTTAAAAAATGTTAGAATTTTTTTTTTATTTCTTCATTCTCGTATTTATTCCCCAAGCACAGTATTAAAAAAAATTTGTATGTGTATAGGATCATAGGTACTTACACCAACTGAAAGAGACAATGCCTCAAGTACAAACTGAGAAATCAGAACTTCAAATTTCCTTCCTTCTCACTAGCATTATGTAGCATATGTATTTGAAGTACATAAACATATACATACACACACACACACATATATATATACACACACATACACACACACACACGTATAAACGTTTATTACTTGCTTAGCTGGATCATACCCACCTAATCTTTATGATACTGTATTTTCAAAGTGTCATATTGAAGCCAGTTGGCCAGACTCATATTTCCTGCTCACAGAATTCAAGCCACCAACTTGTGCCGTACTGCAGTTAGCTAATTCAACAAGAACTTGCAAAAACCATTACACAACTAAGAGATGAAAATCTGAATCTTTTTATTGTTCTGATGCAAACAAATCTGCTATCAAAATTAAAACATATCAGATTTTACATTGTTTTCAAAGCTTTGGGAGTAGTATTTATAGTAGAAGAAAGATAAAGGAGATGGATAATAAGGTATTTTAGTACAACTGTTTTCTGGATGAAAAACCATTATGACTTCCATGACACACTACTGCCTCACTGACTTGGCTGGCCATTAAGAAAGTGCCAGGAGACTTACTGTTTCTACAGCCTCTGACCCAACCTATAAGTCACGCTTGGTAACAAAGAAGCTGCTAAACCAAGCTACTGTGCATGCCTACAGTTTATCCAAATCTAGACATGATACATCTCAGAAAACAATATGATAGGCACACTGGCCACCACATCTGTAAGAGGAAAGGTGGCAGCCCTACCTTATTATAAGACCACCTCTCTACACCAGAAGACTGTTTTTAACTTGCTTATAACATTGCCAAGACACAATTATTTCACCTCAGACTTTCCATGCTGGGTCCTTGCTTCAGGCTTGTTTTGGAAGATATAATCCAAAACAGTTCCATCATTTCTGAGAACAAGACTAGGAGAAAAAAAAGGCTTATTTTGCCCCTATTAAAAAAAAAAATAAAAAAAAAAATCTGTGAAAAGCTTGAGCACTCTTAGGCTTTGGACTAGGAGCAGAAAAGTGGCAGACTTTGGTCTTTGTGCCAGAACTATGCTTTCTGTCAAGTCATTAGTTTTTGAAAAACTAGAATTTTTTAAAAATGGGACAAGCAGGGCAAAGAGAGTGGAACAGGAACAGGATTAGAGGCAAAAAAAAATTGGACAGTCAGAGCCAGGAGCCATGAGTAAGATGAGGATTAGTGTAAAATGAGGATTGGCGTGGGAAGGGGGGTGGGATTGATTCATTGCCTAGGGGGTAGGTTAGATAAAATAAACATGCCTCAGTGAGGAGGCAGGAGATGTAAGGAACAGGTTGGAGGAGAGGGGACAAGAGAGGTCAAGCTTCTCTCATGCTTCTCAATACTGTCTCTCAATACTGTCTCTCCCTATGGAGCCTGAAGTATAATCCCTGATGTGTTGGTTCCTACCACTCCTTGCTGTCAGGCAAAACATGGTCTGAGGCACTTCCACTGCTGCCCTACACTGAAATAAGTGTTTCTTGCCATATATTTCACCAGGTGCTAGGCAGACATGTCTTCACAGATAACTAACCTAAGTGTTTATAGAATGCCACACAGTTCTCCTTCATTTCCTTCCACTGGCTTGGAAAAGATGAAATAAACAAAATAAATAATGAGAAGACTTTTTAAAGTATTAAGGTTGAAGAAATGGGCATGAAATTGCAAAGGAAAAGCCAGAATCAGGTTCACTGTGCAACTTCATTTGAACCTGCTTGTGAATATTACAAGCAGAAGACCTGCAACTACACCGAGTTTTCACCCTTGCCTTTGGCAAGCAAACACTCAAACTTTGGCAATATTTGCCTTTTTTATTCTACCATCTCATCTCTAAATAGATCTTGATGTACTTTTCCATATTAACATGGTTTATAACTTTACCCATTTTCTTTCATGTACTATTTGTTTTAAGGAAATCTTATATCAACTGAATCCCCTGCCAAATACATAGTTACTTGGCCAAGGGGTGCCTGAATTGTGATAGGCTGAACACAGGCTGACTTCTCTAAAGCCCAATATACCGCACATTTCATGGTATTTGAGGAATGCCTCCTCAAGAGAAACATTTTGCAACTTGTTTCCATAGGAAAGAAGGGTTTCTTTTGTAAGACCTGAAGCACCCAGTGAAGGTTTTCGAGAACTACCAGAGGCCAGCAAACCCTCCTGCTGCAGAGCATGTGGTTCCTCCCCTCCTGCAGACCTTCAGGCTCAGAAGCAGCAAAGATATTCCCTCAACTTCTTTATTCTCCTCTGTGCTGCTCTCCCCATCAGTTACTGCCTACTGACAGAATGGTAACTACAGACAGGAAAGCTGCAATTCATGGAAAGATTTCCATAGTGGGCAGGCTTCTTTCCAGTTATTTTAGATATACTGACTTCTGAGAAAACATAAAAATTGTCCTTCACTAATTCCTATTGGAAAAGAGTTTCCATGTAAATGTCTGATGCTAAAAAAAACTGCCACCTCTGAGGCTATAAACCATTTTTAACAGAAATGCTCAGAAGTCATCATTACTCATACAGTTTATTATGCTACAGAAGCTACTGAACCTTTTCAGAAGCAATAAAGAAATTCATAAACAGAAAATGGCAAAAGTAAATTATAAGCTTGCCTTTTTAACCAATACCTTTTCATGATTAAAAAGACAAAAAAAAAAAGAAAAAGGAGAAAAATACTTTTCTGCAAATATCTAGGGATGACACTAAAACTGATCTATCATGCACTTGCTGTGCAGTTAGAAAATTCTTTCTTTTATCCTATAAAATAAAGGGAATTCGAAATTCTGTTATGTTTTATGCATAAAATACATAAAAATCCCATCAATTTTTTAAGATATTAGGTATCTGAGAGAAAACACTAGTCAACAATTAGGACTAAAATTTTCAGCATAAATTTGCCTCTCAACACAGTCAGGCAACTGGTGTTTTTCTTCTTTTATAGTGCATTTACTTCAAAGAAAAAACACTTTTTTTTCCCCCGCAAGAAAGCTCTGTAACTACTGCCATTTCAAAAACTAATTTGTAGTGGACAAAATGCTAAGGATGTTCATCCTTAATTTAGAAATGCTTGAGTTGCAAAACAAGCTTTTATTCGTATGTTCATCATACTATCATACTGAAAAAAAAGATAGATTTATCTAAATATCAGGAGGTAGTGATCCATCTGGTCCTCCTCGGGTGAATCACAAATAGTGAAAACACATTATAGAATTCAGGATAACCACAGAGGTAGCACCTAGAGAAATCTGTGTAAAAATCAGTCTTAGTAAAAAGACTGGAGATGAGGAATAACAATGGCTTAAGGACTTGCTCAGGAGGTGATGTCAAATACTGTATTATTAACTTGCTGAGCTAACATAGTGACGTCTCCAACAAGACCCTACAAATTCTTGGACTCCATTGCTTAAACTACACTGACTTTTGGTTTCACATTCTAATCCAGCAGCTGAGTTTAGGGAAGTAGGTTCAGCTCCCCATTTCAACCAGAACTTACCGGCAGTGATTTTTTAGATTAATTAAAATCCGTAATTGAGTATTACAATTATGCGAATCACATAGGAAACAAGCAAACAAAAATGAGCATGCTGAGAAACCAAGACACAGCTGGCTCTTGTTAGAGTTCCTCTGGTGAAATCTCCGTCAATATTGTGACTACAGCAAAGGACACCAGGAAGCACTGCCCTGTTCCTGGTATGAAGCCCCTGTATCAGGGCTCCCATGGGAGCCGGACTGTGAAGAAACATTCTACTCCCCATGGTACTGCCTGGGGAATATTATTTCACTTTGCAGGTATAGCTCATTTAGGATTAATCTCTGGATAACAAAGAACCATGAGTAAAGAAGGCAAGGAAAATCTCCATCCAGAATTTAGCATACTTGAAGAGTTGGCTCTTACCTTGCAAGGCATAGGCTTCTTAAAGGAGACTTCAGCTTGAGTCCAAACTCCCTTTGGAGTGTCCAAGACAGACCAGATTTTCTCTTGAACAACATGATTCTCCTCAAAAATATAAACTGCAAGAGTGCCACTCATTTTGAAAAATCCATATAAAGCATAATAAAAACGCAGACAAAACTGTAAGTTCCCTGGCAGGGTCGGGCCATACAGACGTCCAATGTACCCAGGCTGTGATGTAAACTTTGTGTTTGCCAACAAGTAATAGCCTGCAACACAGCACAATTATTATTTCTAACATGCTATCAGCACAGCTGATTTGCTGTTAAAGTGGCTTTTGTTATTGCATCAGACTTTAGTTACAAAAACAGTTTCAACTGGCAAGAAACAGATTATCACACTCTGACATGAAAGAACAGGTTTTTTTAAAAGCATCCTATCTACTTCCAGATAAAATGGCACATGGCTATGTTACCAGAAATAAGTACTTTTCAAATTTGCCCTGAAAAATTCCCTGGACTGCTGGCCTCACTGGAAAACTGGCTGTTTCAAGGGTACCACTGTGAGATCAAAGAATGGAAGGTAAGGCACAAGGCCTATTATTCCCTGCACAAAGTATAAAGAGGTGAGATTTTAGCACATATGATTAGTAACCAAAGAAATGTCTGAGCTTCAGAACTTCTTAGCAATCTTTTCACTATGTGGCTTCACTACACAATATTTTAGTTTTCCCTTAGAAATTCCAACTATCCTAAGCCTGGAAGAGCTCAGTTTTCCTCTGAAGTAAAAACAATGCAGTAAGTTATTATTACATTTACTTGCATTTTTGTGGAATCATCCCTCCAGTGACTATAGTGAAGATACTCTGATTTACAGCCTTGCATGACTATTCAGTAGGTGACTTTCCCCCTTCACACAGGGGGAAGCACAGCCAGACGTCCAGACAGGTCCAAGTTGATTTTTAATGGCAGAGTTGCAGTGAGGCAAACTAGCCAGTGTGCCAGTGACATTACTTAACAAAGTGAACAATGATACAATGGGTTAACCTCTATACAACTTTTTATATAACCTTTATATATAGTTTGACTCTTCTAAGAAAAAGCAGTTTTGACTCACCAAACCCAGTAGTGTGATCTCCTGCTCTATACACATTACGCTTCACTTTCACTCTGCTCCATCCTGGGCCATCTTTCTGATCTTGGTAAAAATTACACATATCTTCCTCAAAATTGCAGCCTGCGTTGGCAGGGTTGAAAGGAGTTCCTAAAAGACAGATGCATAAGTTCTGTTAGGAAGAGCACAGTGTAATAAGCATAGGTATTTGAAGCAGAATGATGCCAAAGCTGATTCATCGTTCTTTGCTTTAGAGAACATAAGCATGTGCAAATATGTTACACATATATATACAAAGTCACAATGAAACCAAACTATCAATTTTCTGTTGCAAGTTGGTCTTACATTCCTGTATTTTTGCTGGAGCCAGGAGGAGAACTCTTTCATAGGCCCTTTAAAATACAAATAAGCTACAGATATTAAGAGAAGATTCCTCTTTCAGGATATAATGCACAAAGACATTTAGACCATTTGTTTTCATCCTGCTCCTTCAGACAAAAGATATTAGGACAAAATCAGTGTGAGTGTCTGTCTTTGTGTACACGGGTGTTGTATTTTCATTTCATTTTCCAAAGGGATAACTTTTGAACATCAATATTCAATATGAAAAGAAGTTTTCAAAAATCCTTTTGTATTGACATATAATGTGTGTGCAAATGCATGCTGTTAAGTATGTAAGTAAAACATTTTTTAGTTTATGTATCACCTCATGGCTACGAACCACTGGAGTTTGCCTCACACATTTTAGCACTTCAGCAAAGAAAGCTGAACCATTTATAGCAAAGTTGATTAAAAGCACCATTAAGTACCCCAGCTCTGCTGACGCCTCCCTTTTGACCTGCAATATGGAATTCACAGGTCAGGGTTTGCTCTAGTCTGAAAAAAGTCCCCTGGTGAATGGATGATTGTAAGTAAAACATTTCTACTTTAAAAGCCTTGCTGGGGAAGGAGGGGCACAACCCAAAGCCATCACGCAAATTCGGCTACATCAAGAGCCCAGATCCAGGACACCATGCACATAGCTCTCTAGTAGCACATGTGACCCTACTTCATAGAGACAAAAAGACATTTCCCAGCAAGGGCAAGGACACAGGCAGTCAGCTTCAGGAGAAGCAAAATTTTGACTTTGGAGTGATGTCTGTGGTCTTTTCAGCCTCAGACAGGCTGAATCTAAGCACTGTCTGTGTGTCTTACTCTGTCTGCAGCTGTGGCTTTCCACCACTGCTTTCTTAAAGAAAATGCAGCTGGGAGTGCTACCAGGTCCATGCAGCATTAAACCCATATTCTGATTTATTCTTTGCTAAGCAAGTTTAATACTCTGGTACCTTTTGAAGAAAACTTCCATAAGCAATAAGGAAAAAACTTAGAGCTGTTACATACACTGTTATGGCTGAATATAAGATCTCTTGCTTTTGAACAAGAAGAAGAATTCTCTACTCAGAAGACTTGAAGATAATAGAAGGTAAGTCTGAAGGATCAAACAGTGTATGTTGATACAAAATAAAAAGCAAATTATTTGCATTCTTTTCTCAAACAGAAAAAAAACCCCAACAACAAAACCAGCCATCAAAATCAGAGTTAGTAGGCAGAGCTCTAGCTGAACCTATCAGAATAGATTATGAACCAGTCAGATTAGATCTGAATTTCAACCACTGGGGCAGAAATTGCTGTAAAATTATCCCATACCTCAACACATATAAGCTGTCTGAAAATTAAAACGGAAACCTCAGATGAGCACACAGCTCCAATCCCTGGAATACTGCAAACATGACGTAGGACTTTTGTTGCAAAACAAAGCAAAATCAAAACAGGTATTGAGGACATAATGAAACAACCAGATACCAGATTTACTCAGCCAGGAGTTGTGGATTACTAACTTATGTGGAATCTACCTCCTTCAGCAGTGATACTTCAGCAGTGGAGGCAGAGTTAGCAGATACTCCAAACAGATAAAAAAGGGCAAACCCCTTTCTTTTTCCTTGATCACTTCAAATCATTAGCCAGAAAATTCAAACTTAAGACCAAATGAATAGGTGCGAAACCAGGAATCTACTTTTGACTAGTGTTTAAGTGCCCCAGTAAGACCCCAGCAACCCATATACAGCTGCTTAAAAGGCTTCATTCACAAATGACAACGCTTTTTGTCCCAACTGTCTCTACAGCAAAGGTCACGTGGATTCAGCTGACGTCTGGTGCTGTGAAAACCTAATAAAAACCTGACAGCCATGCCACTGTCTGAGATGAGTAATACATCCTGGAAGAGTGAAGATAGGAAGGCAAGGGTCACATTTTAGCTCTGAAGAACACCTCAGGGCATATGGCATGAGGAATAATGCCTACACTGGCATTAATGAAAAGCCCAGGATATTTTCTTCATCATACCATCACACTTGGGGGAATCCACCCTCTGTTTCTGTGACAGGCCTGCAAGTGGTAATTTCTCAAAACCTGGAGTGATGTAAATACAGCATTCAGTCTGGCACTCCAATTTGAAAACCCTGAGACAAGGTCTTTGGAAAGGAACCATTACGGACTGGTTTCTGGATCAAACAAATGGCTCTAATGTTATCTACTGCTGTGTCATGAGAAGGAAGAGGAGCGCAATGGCACTGGTCAGTTGAGAAGGTAGCACCAAATATTGCAAATGCTTACCGTTCAGAGGGGAAAAGCAAAGAGGGCAAACAAGGAAAGTAAATAGCAATAAGAGCTCATCATACCTGTTTGATTGCTGCAGTAAACGGGAGAGAAGGAAATATCATCCAGGGCAACGTAACCTCCTTTGGCACTGTTGAAAGCAACTTCAAATATTACCTAGAAATTATAATAAGTTGCTATTCATCTGCCATATACTCAGCAATAAATTTAGTACACATCTTTGAAATACAGAATTCTGATGGGATGTCCCAGACAGACTCCAACTCATCTCAGATAGGACTCTAAGTGTTGGGAGAAATTAAATTATATCACTTATAAGGGATATAATTCAAAATTCTGACCTTGGCACCCAATCTTTTTCTACTCAAGGTCAAGATAAAACCACAGGGAACATAGCTCCTCTGCTGTTTTATGAAACATCAGTTTTAAAGATGCAGTAAGGCTTCTGCCATGATATTATACAAAGCCAGTATTCATGACCTTCAGTCTGTACTGACTAGAACTACAAAGCTCCCTAATTATTACTGCATGTAGAATCTATCTGGATCAGGAGCTAAAACCTCCCTGTATTCATTATTCTGCTGTTCAAATATTAAGTTTTACTGTTTTCTGTAAACATCCTCAGACACTTAAACCTGTGACTTGGCATCAGCTGGCAGGGAAGATTTCTGTTGCAAAATTTATTTAAGAACCAGAAAAGCTATTGCTGTGTTTTGTTTACCATAAAGATCAAAAAATATTATACTTATTCCCAAGACACATCATTTCCTCAGATAAGTGGAGAACAGTCTATAACTCTTGAGGAAGTGCCTTAAAATTTCTTTTAAGTATCAAAGCTCTGAGTTACAGGAAAATTTTGAGAAGGTGCCTGAATCACAAGGCAACCCTAGGGACAAAACAAGGATATAAGGACAAATGCTTTTGGAGCAAGATCCTGTTCAGTGAAAGCAATGCCTGTGATGTCTTGCCTATGGATGGGAGCCAAACTAGGATAGCTACGAAAGAATCCTGAGCAATCTCCTTTAGCCAGATGCAATGAAAAGGAAGACCCTCTTGAAGCAACTGAAAAAATTATATGAAAGGTTTAATCTTATTTCTATAAAATGATCCTCAAAATAATTGCTGTGTTGGACTACATAAAAATTCTTTGAGCAGATTAAAGGCCCATCTAGTCCAGTGTCTTTTTTTCAGTAGAGAGCATCTACAGAGAGAACTGAAGACAATAACAGGCTTTCAGCTCTTCTTCCCTTACATTACATTCCTGATGGATTCTTTCTTCCCCATTAATTTTTGTAAATAGTTTTTTAATTGATCCAAAAAATGGCATCCGTAGTATGCTGTGGAAGTGAGTTCTACAGATGTGTCATATAAGAAAAAATCCTCATAATAAACCTTTGGTTTATTTTAAAACTGTTACCCCGTAACTAAGAATTTCAAACAGCAATGTAAATTATGGGAAAAACGGTAGTTATCTTTTCTATGTCATTTATGACTTTAAGAACCTCTACCATATTCAATCTTTTTTTTAAGGGCTGAAAACTGCTATTTCATTAATGTAACTTCTCCATACTTTTGATTATCTACATCTCTCCCTCTTGTAGTTCTAGGATATTCTTTTTGTAATTGAGTGGTCTCAAGTTGCATACCCTGCTGAAAATGAGGGTACCCTGTGCATTCATCTAGTGGTACATCCTCTGTTTTGTTGTTTATCCAACACATAGTTTCCAACATTCTGGATCTTATTTAGAATGCCACTGAAAAATGAGAGGATATTTTCACAAAACTAAACACAGTAATGCCAAGCTCTAAGTGATCATTAATTAATTTCCACTGACAGTCCTCTTACTTTGTATTTATTTAATCTGCAATTCACTTATCATTCAGTATTATGAGGCTTTATCAGAGCTATTCTCCTTTCCCTTGAAGTCTGATGATTGAACAGTGTGACTTGATCACTGACCTTATTTAGAGTATAAATGGATCTGATGAAAATTAGGTTTACCCCTAAAAATTTATGAAAATCTGCAGGCTTACAGTGAATTAGAAAATAACTCAGATGTAATTAAAGCAAGTAGAAAGAATTTATCTGTAATCCTAGTATCAGAAGTATATACATAGCAAGAGAGTATATATTTGTGAGTATATATATGTATATAAAAATTACCTATATGTCTATAAAATATGCATGTTGTGCATGTATGTACTCATATAATACATATAAACTGTTTATTTCAATCTTTTAAGTTTTGGATATTTTCTAATAAACACTAGGGAATAAAAAATTCAATTTCTTTCTGATATTCTTGGGAATCATTATAATAACCATATTGAGAACTGTCTACCACATCTAAGTACTACTGTACTATTAGAACCCAAATTTGGACTTTACCTAGTGAATTGCAGGATCATATTAAGGCAAACAATAGACCTCAAACATTTTTTAAGTATTTCTTCTTCAGTGCATTATTTTATGATACTCAGCATCCTCAAAAATGGATCATGGAGTCAGAGAAATATGGGACTGAGAGAACACTGACATTATCCAGTCACAACTGAAAAACCTCACATTAATAGGATTCTGCAACCTCTCAAGGTATTCTGATCAAGCGCTGCAACACCCAATTTCAAAATCAAGCATGAGTATGGAACGTGATCCCTCTTTGACCCTTATGCAAAGCATCAAGGAAACCACAGATCAGCAGCATCTGCCTGAGTTGGCACTCATGTCTCAGGCAACCTGGAAGTCACAGCTGGACTGTACAGGGAAGATTGCTTTACCTCCATGGGGTACGGTGCATTGAATTCAACTTCTGCGAGTGTCCAGTCCGCACTCAGTGCAGTGTCTGTTTTCCAGATCTCTTCATAAAAACCACTCGCATCTCTCAAGTAAATAGTAAAAACAATGCTGCTCTCCTGCTTAAGTTGGTAATAAAAAGATAAGCAGCCAGACATTGGTGCTGTGGTCTTTGGTGCAATTAGCTGGGCCACTTCCTGAAAATGTTTGATGTAAACAGAATCCACATACATGTAGTGACCTATGAGTAGAAAAGAAACTTGGTATAAGGACACTTTTTAAAGGACACTACGTTAAAGAGTGTCACAGTATCTCACAGTATCAGGAGAGGAACAGGGACTAGACATGTGGCTTAGACTATGGCCTGAACAACAGTGGTTGCTTCTAGGAAATTTTAGTAATTCTAAAAGATTTTTTTCTTCTTTCCTCCTACATATAACCCAAAGTTGTTCGGCTAAGATACCACTGGCAAAATAGCCAGTCTCAGCACTTTCTTAAGTCTTTGTTATTATTATAAATAATATATTTATTTATATTTATATTTGAAAAGTAATAAACTCTAAATTTTGTGACCCATTCATAAATGGAAAAGTGTGTAACAACTGTGTAAATTCTCTGCCTCCCAACACTTAAATAGAGTATTTAGTCTTTTTCTGGTGCAGGTTTTACTGAGGAAACTGAAAGAAATGAACAAGATTATAAGTCATATGTTTTCTCACATTTTATAGTTCATTTAATATATCGAATTATTTGGCAAATAACCTTTAATCTGCAGATTTCACTGCTTGTATAATTCTGTTTGGTCTATCTAAGATTTGGTTTATAAATGTTTTATCTTTACTGAATAGAATGGAGTATTTTTGCAAAACACTTTTTGTTAAAGAAGACTTTTGAGAGACATTGGTAAACAGAAAAATGCATTACACATGAGTAGACTCCCTGCCCCTCAACAGCCAATATGACCTGCAGGCTTTTCAAAGGGTACAGCTTCTAAGACTTTGATTTTGGGAGAGTGCTCTCAATTTAAACAGGACACATCCATGTTAATGAACATTCTGTTCATCTGTAGTTTTTCTTCTACACTCCCACAAACACAGCATCAAACAGTGTATGATGAACCAAAAAATGGTTCTTCAGAAGTAGAACTTCATTCTTAGAGGAGAATGAAGTGTCAAACTGGCAGGGTACTTTGTGACAGACACTTCAAACTGTGTCATTAGGTTTGTATGGGCAGTACTACATTAATTAGCTTATAGTGTTCTCAAACTTGTAGATGTCACCTTTCACTTCACTCCAGTGGAAGGAGGAGAAAGGGCTTGCTTGCCTGTGGGTCTCCTCCAGCTTGCCCACTGCCAGAGGACATGTGGATTCAGCAATACTTGCCTGAGAAGTCCTCAGCTTCACTTTTGCTTTACAGTTTAAGCACATTTCATAGCTTAGCTATCTCCCTGGCTGATGGACCTCCACAGCCATTCCTTGCAAAAAGAAAGCTCTTCTGTGACTTCAGGCTTCTTGAGGTGTTGTCAGTCAACAGTTAGCAGTTAGGGTTTGGTGTGCAATAGAAATAATGTGGCTACAAGAAAACAGAACCCTCCCAGCTGGCAGCATTTCCTGTTGCAGTACTTCTTTAATAGATTGATCCACTCTCTGTTGTTGAAGTTGTGGCGAGTTAAATTTCCATCAAAATTTTAGCAGCACTTAGGTGCTGTGGGATGATGCATGGATGGAGTTACACTCTGTACTCAACTCACACAATTGTGAAATAAATAAAAAGGCATAGCAGCATGAGTTAAGGAAAGAGAATCAACCTTGCTTTTCATGAAGCGATTGCTTGCACTGTCACAAGCACCACGCTGTCCAAGATACACAGTATGCTGGAGCAGCCAGATGTCCTGACCATCACCTGCTGCAGGACTTTGTGCAAAGGTGAACTTATTCCCCAACCCTTCTCCATGGCTGTGTAAAAAGTTCTTCTTTCAGCAGGACAAGAATTTCATAAAAAGCAAGTGCCAAAATTCCTGTAAGTCTTTACAGCATTCTGCTTCTGCGGGGCTGTACTAAGAGCACTATATTTGACTGAAAGAAACAAAACTCCTAAACTGTGCAATTTAACCCAAGATTTTCCAAACATGTTTCAATCCCTTAGTTTTCCTACTCAACTTTCTCAATACCCATGGGAAAGAAAACTCCTGTCAGATCTACAGAACAGTGGTACAAGAATCTAAAATTTAGTGTGGTTCATAATTCTAAAATACACACAATGATGAATATTCCTGCTCTCCATCCAAAATTTTACCCTTACTCTGAGTACTTTTGAATCCTAGCAAGGAGCACAACAACCTTATTATAAAGCCTACAGGAAATTTTGTGTGAACTTCTACATATTCCCCCCAACTCTTTTCTAATCCCTTTTTTCGTCCCTATATCATTCCTACCACACCACCCCCTACAATACTGGAAGAAAGTCACATAATAATAACTCTCAGAATGAGAGTCATACATGAATCACAGACTCAGATTTTTCAGCTATACTCTCTACATTTGTTGCTTACCCAGTGCACTGTCAAGTGTGTGGTCTTTGGGCAGGATAGACTGAGAATTGCGAATATTCCCTCCACCAACAAACCAGTTGACATTGGGATTCCAGCGGTTCACAAAGCCACAAAGATGATTTTCTTCGAAGTCACATTCTGCAATTACAGACACCACCATCTCAGTGCACACATTTGCATTACAGAAGTGGCAAGAGCAAATTGCTAAGCACTGGCCTCACTTCATATATGGCAGTGCAGGTAACACCTATATTTATAAAACTGGACACAGCACATTTGAGCTCATGATAAATAAAATCAGACCGAGCTATCATTTCTGATCATCTTTTGATAAAATTTTCATTTCCATCCTCTTTGTCAATATAGGACTGCTGTAATTTATAACCAAATAAAGCAGATTTAAAATATACCACTTCATATATTAAATAGTCAGAGCAGAACTTTCACTTGTAAATCAGAGGTGGCTAGAAACAAATCAGGACTGGTATTTCATAACAGTAATACAACTGCTTTGTTTCATTGACAGAGCCAAAGAATTGTGACAGTTTTGTTGTACTCCACCAGAGCTCCCCAGAAATCCAAAAGTCTCCTAGCCTGCTAGACACTGAAATTTTTTAACTTCATTAGCAGTTTTTGGCAAATGTCGTGAGGAAATAGTAGTAAGTATCGATATCAACAGAGTTTTGGCTCTGCAGCCTGCAAGATGCCACTGTAAGGAAGCATGAGTAGGCAGAAATAATATTGCAGCTGTTATGTCTAATATTTGCAGCAGAGCAACGTTTTTTTTAAATATAACACTTAGCTCTGCTTGAACAATAAATAACTTTAGAATGCGTTATTGTATATGATATGTCCATTTATATCGCAGAGATGGGTAAAAAAACGCACACATAAAAAAGCCCAAAAAACACATTACTGTGTGCAATGTTAGCTTAACAATCATCTATATTGAATATGGCAGTCAATAAGGAAAAAGGCATTGTCTTTTCTCTAAAACCAGACCTTTAATTCAGTTTTAAAACTGCCAACAAGGCATTTTTTTCTATGCAAAGAATGTACAGGTTGAGCAGAGAGTACTTACCAATACAATATCCAGGAGTTATTTTGATTTCAAAAATTGCTACACTGGCAGATTTATCTTGTCCCATTTCACCTTCCAGTACAAGCTGCAAAATATAAGCCAAACTGTAAATTTGAAGGTTTCTTTATCCTGAACATTTAAACAAGATAAACAGAATGGATTAAATGTATGTGGGGGGCTCATCATCCTTACAGTCAGGAGAGGTGCTTATGTTGAAAGAGCTTGGCAGAATGCATTAAAGACAGAGCACTGCTCTTCCTTGAGCACAGAAGACACACTGAAGGACAACGAGACAAGGCAAAAAAAAAATAAAATTCAACACTTCATTTCAAAGCAATGAACTCCATATTCATCAGTTGTGGTTATGCAAGATGTTATTGTGAGTTATGCGACACAATTGGTTTTGGGTAGAAATACTCTCCTGTCAGCATTTCACTCCTTCCTGAAAGGCACAGAGGGCAGGAATGAGTGAGTGCAGCTGCAGACCCGGGACTGGGGAGGTCCCATACCTGCTACGTGACACCAGCAGCTCCACAGGGGTGCCAGGAGGTGAGGCATCCTCATTGCGGGGCTCAGCCAGCCATGTGTCCCCATGAGCGGCTCCGCACATTTGCTGGTCAGAGCACTCATGCCAGCTGTGCTCATGGATGCTAGGGACACAGGGGTCAACTGACTGATGTGCGGCCAGACTTAGAGATGAAAGCCAAGAATGGGGCTCAAAATAGTTTAAATATGTTAAAAAAGCAATCTGTACACACCAGCATATGCACCAGAAAGTTGTGGCATCTTCTGAAATTGGGCTTACCTTATACTTCTTTGTGCTGTTCATTAAATCTAAGCTACCTATGAGCCAGCTGTCTGATGGCTCCTTGGCTGACCACAACAAACGATCAAAACTTTCTCCTTCCTTCCTCAGGTACAGGTTGAGCCTGGTGGGATCAGGTGAAGTCTCTGAAGTTGTTGCTATCTGATAAATCAGTCTGACACAGCTCCACTCCTCAGAGTATAGATCAGGGCTGTACAGCACTGCTTTCTCACCCTCATAAGATGTATCCACAGAAATGTAATGTCCTGAGAACAGACACACATCAGAATAATAAATGTCAGAGGCTTTGTTTTTGCATCCCTGGAAAAAGTACTTAAGAATGAAAGGAATGACAGTTTTGGAGCCAGGTCAGGAGATTGAGACTGCCATTCATCGGCTAAGTCATTTAACCTTTTGACATCCTATTGTACTTACACAAATCACTTCATGTGTCTTAAAGAGTTTTTAACCACTATTTTTTAACTGTTGGAAATCTTAGGAGAAAGATGTTTTATCAGCATGAAGCAAATTACTAAGTATTACCCTCTGCAACTGATAGCTGTAGATAGATGATTTGATTGACAAGATAATTTCCTGCAGGAATATTTTGCAGGAATATTTAGCTGTTTTATAGATCAAAGCTTTTTAATTTACTTTCAATTTTAAAACAATATATAAAACAAGACATTGCAGCTAAAAACTTTCAAGGCATTTTTGGTTTCAAAGAATAAAACTAGAAAGACACTCTTATTTGTAAAATTAATGTGTACAAGTCTGTGGATTCAAAAAAGTGCAAAAGTGAAGCAACATTGAAACATATCACCAATCCCAATCAGATTATTTCAAAATTACTCTCTGGAGCAGGGCCTAAAACACAACCTTCTCTATAAAAATGAAAGAAATCATAGAACCACAGAATATTCTGAGTTGGAAGGGATCCACAAAAACCATCAAGTCCAACTTGAAGCTAAAAATGCACAAGGAGGCAAAAAGATGCATAAGAAACAACATGTAGAAAGAGGAGGCAACAGTAAATAAATCACAGTGAAACAGAAGCGTGGTCTTGGAGGCTTTACTAAGACATCAAAATCAAGATCAGAAGAGTAAACTGGAATACAGGAGTCACACAAACCTGAAATGCAATGACAGAAACAAGCAAAACAGAGAGAGAAAGAAAATATAAAAATTAAAAGAAAAAATTCCCAAACACCACAAAATAAAAAATCAAAACAAGATAGGACACCCATGTCTGAGACACTGTCCCATACACAATGAGGAAAAGGACCCTTCTCACTTAGTGTATATTAGACAAATTCCATTTCTGATACTAACTCTCAACCAGCAAGTTGTAAGCACGAGTTGTAAGTGCTGTCAGGGACTGTGTCAAGTCAGCCCTTCACACAGCAGCACATCACATTTAACCTTTTATAAATGCCCAGAGCATATACTTTTTCCTCTGTAATCTCATCTCAGTTGACCAGAGAGCTTGTCTCAGTTTTCACGCATATGTAAATACTTGCGTGACTTGGAACCTTCAGCAGTCACACTGATGTTAAATACACTGCTTGCATTTGAGGCACACCCCGCCTTCCCAAATCCTGCCTCAACCCTCCAACTCTCCCAAGCCACCCCCTGAGACGGCTTCCTGAGAGCTCCCCTTGTTGCCTTTTCAAAAGTATTCTCTCCAATGGGAAAAATATAATTCGTGTGAACAGTCACCACCCCTTAGAGGCAGAGAGCAGGTAGAGATCTGCTCCACAAGGTTCCCAAAGTCCTTCCCCATACATCCCCCAGGAAGATGCCAGTTGCCATTCTGACAACACCTGATTGTTTGGGCAGTGCCTGTTACAGCATTCCCCTGCATCTGCTCTCTCTCACGTCCAGACACAGTGCACAGCAACCCATTTGTGCTGTAGGGTTTTTTTAAGAGATGTAAGATAAATGATCACTAGGAGGTCGCTGCTGCCCTAAGCAGTATAAGGGGCCATGCAAACACAGAAAAGCTGCATTTTCTTTCCCTTTTTAGGGAATGGAATTTTTTTTGCCTCTTATCAAAATTTCTTTTTATATCTACTCTCTGGTTTTAGTCTATTGGGGAAAGACACAAAATCACTAGTTCAGTGCAAGTAACTTGTTACTGCAGCAGCATTTTGAAGAAAAATAAACATGGGAATAAATACTTAAAAACAGGTCACTAATGTGCATGCCAAATACTTAATCTGACACTACATAAAATGTGAGTTTATAAAACATTCACTTTCATACAGACTTTGTTAGTTCACGAAAGTTAGCACTCAGAGCACTTATTTGCTAGCATGTGCCAGTCCAAGGTATGCATGTTTTTTCACAGGAAGATAGATGAAAATCACCAAGGTACCATCAGAAGTCAAACGCTTCTGGGGCATTTTTTAAAATTTATGTGTCAATATCATATTCAGATGAAGAATCTGTGTTTTTAGGCTAGTCTGAATTTAGATCATTTTACTTAAAAAGAAACCTACAATTCAGAATCCATGCCTGGCAATTTCAGTTCAGATTTCAGCCCTATTTTTATCTGTACTTCATGAGAAACCCCATAGAAAACAGATTTTTCTTGTAATAGTAATCTTTTTTCTTTTCTTTTTCATCCAGAAATGAATTAGTGTTGATATAGAAAAATACATTCACATGAAGACCTCAAATTACCAGCTATGAAGCTTAAATGGCTCCGCGGTTTTAAGACTTAATTATAAGTAGACTAAGGGTTTTCTACAAAAATAGGGGTTTAAAAGAAAACCTCTTAAAATTTTCAGTCATGATGATTATGTTACTGTAAACTTGACTCTATGTTCTCTGTGTGCTGTACACTTGCTCTCACTTGGTCTGATTCCCTACAGATATGAGAACAATGAACTGTCTTTTTAATTAGGGTGCTCTCAGCCCCAACATAATCATTTTAGCATCTTTTGAAGGTTTAACTGTATAATTGGTTTTGCTGAAATCAATGTGAGCACTGATGGAGAGCTTTATGGGTAAGTTCAAATCCTTTGCTAATCAGGATCAGGCAGCCTGGCACTTGGCAGGACCAAGCACAGAAAGTGCTAACATTAAACTTCTTCCAAATGAATGCTGTCATTGACTAAATGGCCATTACCCTAAACTGTATTTCAGTAATAGCAATGACATGCCATAGCTGCAGAAAGGTCTTAAAATGCAGAACTCAAGGACTGACACAGAGCAATTGTGAGAGCAAATCAGTGCAAAGAGAGGGTTCTTTGGAGTAAAGCAGATAACTTTCCATACTCGTTTGTGGGAGTAACAGAAGGTTATTTACCAGTCTGTGAAGGATTTGATGAATGCACAGTCCTGTAGCCTGAAATCTTCCATTAAAAATGTAACACATAGCTTCATTTTGCAGCATGGCACAATGCGTCCTTATGGCAATTTACAGCAGTCATTCAGGAGTTATCAAGAGAGGGCTACTCTTCAAAATCACAGAAAAGCAAAGGCAACGTAGTCACAAAACTCCAGGAAAAGCCAGATGATACACAAACGAAAGCATGCAACTTCTGGCAATTACTTGCTCAGGGGGCAGATGCGGCCCTAAGGAGTGTAAGGTGCTGTGCAAATACAGGAAAGCTGCACTTTATTTTCTATTTTCTGACTGCCATGATTGTTTGAATATCATGACGAGTAGCTTGGCAATTACATCAGCTAATTTCCTCAGGACTCTGGGATGCATCTCATCAGGTCCCATAGACTTGCATAGGCTCGAATTCCTCAGGTGGTCATAAACCTGATCATCTCTTGTACTGGGACAGACCTGGCTCCCCTAGCCCCATTTTGCAGTCCATCCACTTGAGAGGTGTAGGTAGAGAGGTTACCAGTGCAGGTTGAGGCAAAAAAATTGTTGAGTACCTCAGTCTTCTCGTCCTTGTTACCTGTTTGCCAACCTTGCTTATTGAAGGGGTAAACACTTTCTTGGACTTGACTTTTCTGGTTAACACAGCTATAGAAGCTCTTCTTGTTATTCTTTGTGACCTTTGCCAAGCTCAGGTGCAGTTTTGCCTTGGCCTTCCTCTTCCCATCTCTACACAACTAGGCTGCGTCCCTGTACTCTTCCCAAGATACCTGTCCCTAATTCCACTGCCTGTGGATTTCTTTCTCGCCCTTTAGTTTGACCAGCAGATCCTGACTCAGCTATGCCTGTCTTTTGCCTTCCTTGCCCAAACTTTTGCTAGTTCTTGCACTCAACAGAAAGCATCCTTAAAGATCTGCCAGATCTCTTCTGCTCTCTTGTCCCTCAGAGCAGCTTCCTAGGGGGTCCTATTGATCAACTCCTCAAGAACCTGGAAGCTTTCTTTCCTAAAATTCATGGGTTTGACTTAATTCTTTGCCTGGCCCACATCCCTCAGGATGTGACCACTGCAGCCCAGGCTGCCACTGGTCTTGATGGCCCCAACTAACTCACTTGTGTTGGTGACCAACAGATCCAGTATCACATTCCCTCTGGTAGGACTGCCTGCTACCTAGCCTAAGAAGTTATCCTCCATGCACTCCAGGAGTCTCCTGCATTGCCTACAGCTCACCATAGTACCTTCCCAGCAGATCTCAGGGTGACTGAAGTCTCCCAGCAGGAGGAGAGCCTGGGAGTGCAATGCCTCCCGCTGTTAGAGCAAGAAGCCTTTGTCAGTAGTTCTCCTTGACTGAATGACCTGTAGTAAATGCCAACCATGAGATTCCCTTTGTTGTCTCAGTCTCTGATTCTTACTCATAAGCTTTCAAATTGCTTGTGGCTATCCTTCAGAGCCAGCTCTTCACACTCAATCCACCTCTTGATGTAGAGGGCAACCTGTTCACCTACCCTTCCTCCCTTGTCCCTTCTGAACAGCCTGTAGCCATCAACAGTCACACTTCAGTTATGGGATTTGTCCCATCAACTTTCAGTAATGGCAATGAGGTCACAGCTTTCTAGTAGCACAGTGGCTTTCAACTCCTCCTGTTTGTTACCCATACTTTGTGCACTGGTGTAAAGGCACCTCAGCTGTGCTGTCAGCTGTGTGCCGCCTTAGAGAAACACCCCTTAATTTCACTGAGGTATTTCACTGGTGTTTCCCTGTTGGCTTCTATTACCTCATGAGTCCCTGGCATAAGACTTCAGTTGTGCTCCAGTGTGGCTAGAACACCTCAGATCCACTGGCTGAAGGCCCTCACCTGTACCCTGTCCCTCTAACCTTGGCATGTCATCCCACAGTTTGACAAGGGCAAGCCTGATATTGTCCTCTTTCCCTGTCACATCTAGTTTAAAGCTCAGTCAATGAGCCCCGTGAGCTCCTGAGCAAAGACAAGCTTCTGCACAGATGACAAAAGCAGAGGACTAACTACCTTTTATTGCTAACATCTAGCAGTTCTCTGGTGAAGACAAACACCTACAGACAGGAGAAAAGAGGGGAGAAAGGGGACTCTCAGATGTATTTCACTCACCACTCTCAGAACTACTCAGGCTAGTGAGTAATGCACTTTTTACCCACATTCCTGTAATGACTTTTTACCTACTGTCTTCTTGACTTGACTGTCTTCTGCTTGACAGCAGATTTAAACTGTACAGGACCAAGCATGTGTTCATTTTACAGTCCCCCATGTCCAAGTAAAATATTGAGCCCAGGGGTGATTAGGACACTGTGTTTCAAACTTATCCCTTCTCAATGCAACTATGCAGTACAGCAGTAAGACTCACAAAAGAAGACCTTCAAAATCCTTCTGTATGAATGTCTGTCATTTTGCTGCTCTAATAAGCAGTTCTGTACATAGCCCTTTGTCCTGCCTGGCCACTGATGGCTGCCCAAACTGCCCTCACTGTCTAAGCAAGGAGGAAATCTGAGTACCCCCTGAATCTGTCCCCATGCTAGTCATCTTCTTCAGGTGGTCAACAGGGTTTCTAGGTAACTCTCACAAAGCTGAGTAGTATTTATTAAAAGCACTTTGTAGATAAGCACAGCCTGGGGTCAGGAACACACAGGCAGTTTACCCAAGCAATCACCCACCTTCCTCCTGCTGAATGAACAAACCTGACAACAGGAGTCCCTCCAGCAGTTTTCTCTCCAGCTCACCTTGCTTTAAAAACCGACTCCCCTACAGGGACTGAGATTAATCGTTTGACCTGGTTTTTGCCACACCCATCAGACCAGGCCAGAGAGCTCTTGTTTGCCAGTCCTGGGCAATAAATCTTTCAAGGCTCCTTTCCTGAAGGATGACTTTATGGATTAACTACCAGCTCCACCTTCTGCCCTGTCCTTTGCTTCCCCAGAAAGCTCAGAAATATAGTTGTTAAAAAGCCTGTCAAAACCCATAAAAGTAATACAATTAGCCCTGAAACACTCCATGACTGTGGCATCTGGTTGCATCTATGACCACTCTGGAAAAGCCTTCCAGCTTCCATCCGTCAGCACGCCTGTGAAGGTCTGGCAAAGGTCCAGCCTGAGCTGCTGGTTTCTGCTTCTGATTTAGAGGAGTTGCTCCACTGGACTGAGGACGCTTCCTCTATTTGCTCTCCTTCAAGTCCCAAGGTCCTTACATCATGCACCAATTACACCAGATCTCCTGTTTGTTCCGAGAACGAGCATGTGGGTTTGTTTCCTTTCACAATGACCTCACTGATTTTTATACACTTCTCAAATTTTGTTTCTGCTTGTTCCAACCAATCCATCAGTCCCAGTGATCTGCTGTTCACACCACTCAGTTCTCTGTTTCATGCTAATTGTTACATAATTTGGACAACTTTTTATCCACTAACACAAAGGCTGCCAGGTTCCTCCCCAAAACCTCTGATTTTCCTTCAAACAGCTCTTTCAAATATCTCCATGACTTCTATTAGCTTGTGTACTTGAGCAGAACTTAGGTAACATTTGGAGACACATGATTCTCTGCCGTGAATTTCTGAACGGGAAATAAAATTGAGAAACACTTTTTCTTTAGTCTTTGGCATCCTAAATCAGTTTCCATTGTCTCCAGTGTACAGGGAATATGAAAGATAAAAACCAGATAAAGTAGAAATTACCAGGCATCTACTTGTTCTCAGTGCTCACTGCTTTTGTTATTACCTCTATCTCTTTGCTAAATCATATTTCCACCAGGATCAAGCACACAGGGGAATGCACTGTGACAGCTCTCCCAGCACAGCTGCTTGCCCTGGCAGAGTGCATCACAACGCTGCCTTCCTTCAGCAAAAGAATACAAAATTTCATTCCTTTGCATGATGTTGTCTACTTACTTTGCTCATCAGACCTTTTCTTTGTTTACACAGGTGCATGTGGTGTGATATAGTGGAGAATGTCTGTATCTCTGCTTTGTATTATGTGCTGAACACATCTCAGATTGGCCAAAGCAAACCTGCCCATTGCAGTCCACACAGCTTTGATGGCCTTCTTTGAAGAAAAATCCATCAGATCTGCAACCCACACCAAACTGTTGGCCAGCACCCCACAGGGGAGCCAACACAAGGAATTTGGCAAACCAGACCATGAAACAAAGGACTTCCTGTGTTTTAAAAGGGAGCATTTCTGGGGCCATGCTTCTCCTTGGAGTAAGAGTTTGAGAAAGAGAAGAAAGAGCTACTCCAATCCAATCAACCCTCGTTTGGCTGCTGCATGTCTGGATTTGCACTAATCTGGAAGATTTTATACTTCAAAAGCAAAGGCTTATTTGTTGAGCAACGTCCTTGGTGTGCTCCAAAGGGGTTAAACTAAAAGCCCATAGTGCTCACCATCTAAGCCAAGCTCTGAAGCAAACCTGAACTCAGTCAGGTAAGCAGGAAGACTCTGGTCACAGCAAGCAGCTGCTCTGGGAGGGAGACGACAAGCAAGCCCTGGAGTTCGGGTAAGCAGGGAACAAAAGCCATCATGACTTGACTTGGGTGTGTGAGGGAGTAGGGTCACAACATGCAGGCCTTCTCTTGGGAAAATAAAAGCCCTCAACTGGTGGCATTCTAGAGTGCATCTGCAAACTACAGGGATGCACAAAAAAAAGGCAAAACTTCTCTATTGCATGGATCTGTTCTCTCAGCATCTGCCAAATCCCTTGGCCTACTGCATTACCCTGAAAAACAGCTCATATGCCTAAATATTTGTCCGTCTCTTCCAGATACATCAGATCAACTAAAGTAACCTTTGTCCATAAGCCTTATCTCTCTGAGGGAAGTTATAAATGTGCTTGGCTTGTGGAAATTACATTTATTCTGATATTCAGCTGGCCCCAGGTCCAACACAGATAGAAAAAAAATATTTGAAGTATTTATTTGGTTTCATTGGCTTCAGAAGTTGAACTCCCATGAGTTCAGTTTCCTGCTTTCCATAAGGTTGCTAGTTTTATACTTCTTTGATACTAGAATCATTAGAATGACTGGCAGACTCATGGTGGGCTGTTTAATGATCTCATATCAGAAAATGCAAAACAGAACTGCACACAGGCAAGGTGCATATTTACATACGTGAGCTGAGATAGCTGGCTACAGAATTAGCTTACAGGTGAGCTGATCAGATCCTGACAGGGACTGGCAGTAACCTGGTGTCAAAGGTCACCTGAGGGAACTAACCACACCATCAGTTTCCAAGAACTCTTGGAGGTCACTGTGTTGTAGTGAGTTTATTGCTGGCTGATGTTGTGGTAGCCCCTTAGCTTCTGCTTCATTTATTCAATGGCCACTCTTGAGTAACCCACCCTAAGCAAGAAAGCAGCTGCAGTGAGTGACTCATCTTCTGCCCCTGCAAGTTTCTTCCTGGGCTGGGAATAAGCAATGGTGAAGATTCAGCATCCACAACCACAAAACCCATAGCCAAGGAACACATCTATTGATAATGAACATCACAACTGTAAGGACCATGGTGAATATTTCCAGAAGTTCTACACAATGTCCACCAATTCACCACTTCAAAGACTGGCTTCAACTTATTAGGGATGCTTCTAAGCTTGCAGTCCTGTACAGCATTCCTGGCAGGAGGCAGGCAGCTGGTAGCAGCTGAGGATGTTTGTGAGGTGTACAGACAGACTGAGCTAAAATCCATAACACTGGAGGATGGAGTTTTTTGAAGGTTTATCAAAATAGCCCCAAATTTGGTAACTGTACTCTCTAGAACATCACAACACACATTTTAAGGGAATGAAAAGTAGTTTTACATTTAAACCTGAAATCCATATTTGCCATTTGAGATTTAAGTATAACCTGTTGTACCATCTCATTTATTAGATACTGAATACTCTGTGTCCAGAGATGCTTGTCAACAGATTTTTGATGCAAATATAATGCATCCAACATCCTGCCTCTTCCCTTCAAGCAGAAAGTACACTTTAAATGATACATATCCATGATTTGTGTTAGAGTATATCCATTGCAAGATGTAAAACACTGCGATACTACCCCATTCCCTCCCAGCTCCTGCTGCCATTTTCCAGCATGGAGGACTGCCTGTGCTGTTTGTGATACTGACTGTATCAACATATGAGCCCAACTAAGCAGCATGTGACTCGCATTTATTTTAAATAAAAAGAAACTATGCAGAAAATAAACCCTGCAGAAATAACTTTGCACTATCTGCCAAGCGTTGTGTGGTCTTTCGAAAAAGAGTCCTTAGTCCAGTTTTTCTGAGAATGCCTTTTAGTGTTGTATTTGCCCTAAAGTATAGCTCAGAAGTTGGGATAAGGCAAATGCTGGAATGCTTCAAGGCGTTACCAAAGTTTACACAGCATCAACAAACATTCAGCACTGGTCTCAACACATATTCTATGTGTTTACAGCATCCACAGGAAGAGCGAATAGTGAATTCTCTGATGAAAAAGTGTTTTCTGCAAACATGCATCCCTTGGGGAGAAATTGGTGCCAGGAGTTTGCACCGGACACATGCGAGGGTTCCCATTTGCTGCTCTCCACATTTGATAGCGCCAGGAGGACTACTGGCATGCCTGGCTAATCACTGGCAATGACTCACTGCTTTGTTTCTAGTGAAATAATTCAATAAACAGATTTTCAAGTCTGCCCCAGCAGCTGATCCCACCAGTTTTGCCTGTTACCCTGTGGAGTCAGAAACTTCAGCTGCTTGCAGAGAAAACTTATTGTTTACTGAAGAAATTTGAAGTCATACTCATCCAAGAAGTATCAATGGACATCTTTGGGAATACAGAGACAATTAATTCCTTATTAAATGTTAACAAGCTACTACTCTACTAGCTCTACAACTGTTATTTTGGGTTCACACATATGCTGCTCAACTCTTGAAAAGGAAAGGGTTAGATTGTCTTTTCCAGATTCTGCTGCAAGCTGCAAACTCAAATAGCATCAACAGCTGCTTCACAATTCACACACAAGAGACATTTCCCATGAAATGTGGTATCAGTGCAACTTTCTGACATGGCCCCCAGCCTCTCCCTCTAATGTGGAGCAGCAGAAAGACCCACTTCCAGAGCACACAAAGGGTGAATCTCACAGAGCAGCTGCTCCTCCACACCTCAGAAGCTGAGAGTAAATTAGGCAAGAGTTCATGCTTGCCAAGTTTTATCTTGGAAAACAAGGGGAATATTTATGACCATTGGGAACTTGGAAAAAAACAAAAAGACGACTTTTCAATGCATGATACTGAAATAACCCGAAGTACCACGCCAGAATTTCTGTAACTGCAATGCTACAAGGGAGAAAAGTACAAGGGCTCACATACCAGTCTTCAAAAGCCTGGTCTCTAATGCTACCAAGAAGCTGATCCAAGCTGAGCTAGTATACAACAATCATCTAGGGCCAAAAATCTTCACATTCAGAATTTAGGAAAACGTAATGTCACAAGCTCACTGCATTTTAAAAATAAAAACTATTATGTGGAGGAAATGGATAAAATAAATCTTCTGTAAATTTTTAAGGTGCAAAAAATTACACAATACTTTAGAAAGCAAGGTACACAGTATGCAATACAAAGAAAGCAACAAAGCAGGTATATTCGTATACATGGTTATTTCCTTGCCTTTAAAACTGCTCTATTTTCTTTTCCACAGAAGGTGTTTTTTTGGTATTTTTTGCATTTGTTTTGGTTTTTATTTTTTCTCCATGTTAGCTTTCCAAAAATCTCTTTTTAAAAAAGAAATCAAAGTCTTCTGTATCTTTTATCTTTTGCAAAGAAGGAGTTGATTCTGCGTTATGTTTCCACCAATATAGTATAGTAATAATAGCAAACTATAGGAGTATTAAGAGTCAGGAAACTGGCCTCAAGAAATGCTCCTGGTTGTCCTCGGAATTCTCTGTTGAGAAAAATGTCTCTGCTTTCCAGCTGTTCTCAGACCTGTGAACCAAGTTGTTTCAGGAGTACATAGACTCATTTCAGCAGGGGAGGCATACAACAAATTTTAAATCTGCTTTTCTCCTCTACATCTCTGTGCCACATGAAGCGCAGTCAGAGAAAATTAAACCCACAGAGCTTTACTGAAAACAGACTAACTGGGCAGCTGAGCCTCTGATGAGATATTTCATGAGAGAATAAACCTGTAGTCACTTCTTTGTATCTCCCTTTGTAAGTGTGGCATCCTACACTTAAGAGGAAGAGAGCATGCAAGACTCACAGATGCTCGAGGTCAAACGGAATGACAGAAGTCAGAGGGTCTGCAAAAGCTTCCTAAGTTTTATTAGTAAATCACACACTTGGCAAGGAAATTTATACGTTAGTCCCTGGCTTCCTATATAAGCACACAGAAGTGGGTTTTGGATAAAGGGGTAGGGTGAAAGGGAAGTGAGAGAGAGATGAATCGAAGCAGGAGGGAGGGAGGGAGAGGAAGAAACAGATGTCACCAGTCCTGGCTCCAGTGCTGATCCAGAGTGTCCGGGATCCTGGAGGTGCCCACACACCTGAGCATCGTGGAGTTACCTTTTTATAAGTAAGTTTTCCCTGCCATGGAGGTAACTTTCTGACTTTCTATGCAACTCAGTTACCATGCTCAGTCCATTTTTCTAAGCCTTTCTGGAAAGGGAGGACTTCAGGGGTCTCTGATGGTCTTCATCTCCCCACTACAGTCCATTCCTGCTTCTTGACCTCATTCCTGTGATTGCACTCTACTGTGTTGTGCTTACCTCCAGGAGCCAGTAAAAGGATGTTTGTACCAGAAAGGTCTGCCCTACCTCTCTATCAACCCCTTCTCCAGACACATCCTATTCTTTTTCACAGTGTCTTATTACTGACAATCTTTGGCTGTTATTACCAACAATCCTTGGATGGCTCTACACCTCTCCAACTGTCAGTGTTTGAGACTTACATATTAGCCCCTTATGTCCTAGACTTCTACAAGAAGTCATTCAGTGGTATAGGAGGGCTTAAATTCTGTATCAGATATAAACGTGGAAATAATATCAAGAAGTTTGTCTAATCATGGCCCATGGGATTGCCAATGGACCATGAGATAGAAACTATAAGCACAAGCTAAATTATCTCTTACATTAAGAAAAAGCTGTGTCTGCCTGCCAGATGATGTGAAATAACTGCATGGCAAAGAGTCCTGCAGACAGGCAAGTCAGTGACAGGCAAAAGGCTGGCAGCTACTGAAACCCACTGCACCATTGTGCAGATCTCTTGGCACTTTAAGTTTGTTCTTTGGCATGAAGAAAATGTGTCACAAGAAGCATTAGGCAACCTCATTTGGATACGAAAGAAGTCCTCTAGCTCAGGATTCGAGGCAGACATGCATTCCCTACTGACAAATTTTAGTGGTAAAAACTGATAATATTATGCCCCCATCAGACACTCACCCAGAGAACACAGTGCACAGGCTTGCTATGCTGGAGTGACCTGCACCAGTGTCTCCGGTCAGGCTCATTACCTTTTTTACTCATTTGCCGTATCTCTAGGACATTCAAAATCCCTAACATCAAAGCTTCCATCTGGGCACATTTCCCCTCTGAAATTCAGGCCGTTTCTTTTCAGGGAAAAAGGGTACACAGACATTTGATGGGCCAGTAAAATAGTATAGTAAGTTTTTATTAGTGAAAAGCATCTGTGGGCCACTTCTTATGGAAGTTCCTGGTTACATCAAAACAAGCGTGAGCAAAACCAAACAGGGCACACTTTGACAGTGTCTCGTTGACATTAGAATTCATTTCTTCTGCAGAAGCAATGATGAAGGAGATTGCCACTTTAGCATCATGGCTTGAATTTTCATATATAACTATAGCTCATCTTGTTGAATACCCTCCACAACAGCTCAGAGTTAGATGCTAGAACTTGGCCTCAGGCTAGCCTTTTGTTAAACATGAATTGAAAAGAAGAAGCATACTTTCTTCTACTTTGCTTTTAGTTTTACATGGTCATATTGTGCATTAGTAAAAGAGTTGCAACAGAACTACAATACATGAAAACATGGGCAACAGATCATGCAAACAGACATAATCCTAATAATTAATGATATTAAGGAACAGAAAGAAAATTCCATTATAACCAAACTGTACTCATCAGACAAACCTGTTAAAGTGTATTTCAGTGGCAACTACAAAAGAAATATGGTAGGATGGCTGAATATAAAAATTATGTTCAATAAAATTCAGGGCCTGGTCAAGATGAATCAAATATTATTATGATATTCAAAACTAGCATCCATTTGTTAGCATCAGAAAATTCTCTGATATTAAAAGCAATCTTTGATACAGAGAAATATGGACTTGACAGATGAACAATTTGATAGACAAGGAATTGGCTGGATGGCCACATCCAAAGGGTTACTCAATGACTCAATGTCCAAATGGAAAACAGTAATGAGTGGTATCCCTCAAGGGTCCATACTGTAATCAGTACTGTTTAATAGCTTCATTAATGACATGGACAGTGGGATTGAATTTCACCCTCTGCAAGTATTCAGATGACACCAGGCTGACTCGTGTCATTGATTCACTTGAGGGAAGGCATGCCAACCACAGGGACCTGGGCAGGCTTGAGGAGTGGCCCCTATTACAGCAGGTCCAAAGGATGCCACAAAAATGATCACAGAGAGCTGCTGCACCTCTCCTATGAGGACAGATGAAGAAAGTTGAGGTTGTTCAGCCTGGAGACCTTACAGCAACCTTTCAATACTTAAAAGGAGCTTATAAGAAAGTAGTGAGTCTTTACCCGGGCTTCCAGTGACAGGAAAAAGGACAATGGTTTCGAACTGAAAGAGAGTAGATTTAGGTTGGACCTAAGGAGAAACATTTTCTGATGAGGGTGGTGAGACACTGGAACATGCTTCCCTCAAGAAGTTATGGAACCTCCATCCCCATAAGTGTTCAAGGTCAGGTTGGAGAGGGCTTTGAGCAATCTGGTCTAGTGGAAGGTGTCCCTGCCCATGGCCAGGGGGTGGAACTAGGCGGTATTTTATGGTCCCTTCCAACGCAAACCATTCTATGATTCTATGATATTAAATATTAATGCAATTGTGGAATAAGTTGGTGGGATAGGAGAATAAAGCAGTAAGTATAGAACAGTTCATTACAATTGGTATTTTAAAAAAACAATTTAATTAATATTAGTTGAAAAATAAAAATATGTCATCACTGAAGGTAAGAGGAAAGTCAATTATTTGGAATATTACCTATGTAATCAGTTTGATTTTAATCTGACCAGGGAGTACATTAATGATGAATAAAAGTAGGAAGCTGAACAACCCATCTCATGCTCATTTGATGCTTAGTGAAGTTGTCACAGAGCCAGTTCATCCTCCCTCACAGCTTATGGCTCCTTGGTTGTGGATGTTTGCAAGCACATTGCTGACGTACGACTGTTATTACCATCTAGAGATAATGGGCAGCAGAAGCAGCTGGGATAGGGGGCATGATATTTCACAGTTTGTAAAATTCTCTCAACTTTCCGGAAAAATTTTAATTTATTGTTTGCCAATTTACCTCTATAAAAAGTTGGAAGAGCTGAAGAGATTGAAAATCAGAGCCATAGCACTAGTTTAAGTATAAAAATTCCATGTTGCATATCAATTCCTATTTGACCTTGACTCCTTCAGCACCCCTTTCAACAGATTTACTGTGGTTTAACTATCTAATGCTTTCATGACTTTAGACAATACCACTCTAGACTCTCACCCATGCCTTTGTAGGGCTCTTATCACCTTCAGGTAGCTCAGGGAACAATTGTGACCACAGGAACACTAGTGGAAACCCTGCAGCAGATTTCTTGTGCACACTATGCAACCTCCTCAGAAACACATGAGTAGAGTCATCAGTAAAATGGACAGACCCACTGGGCAGGTACAGCCTGCAAACATCTCTCTCCAAAAGACCTTCTTCTATCAGGCTAGATCTACATGTTACTATGAGGACCCTTCAGTCTGCCACCCTTCTCTGTTAGGGGATTTACTGCAGTACAATACAGGTCATACACACACTATATAAAATAGGATAATACAATCACTGAATTAGAAAAGGCTTCATGAGTGTGGTTCAGCTAGTGTATGTGTCCAGCAGATAACAATTCAATTTTCCAGCAAGTTTCACAGATCAAGTACTTTTTTCTCTTTTCACAGAGTTGTTTGAATATTTTCAGAATGTGAACTTCTGTTGAGATTTCTCACTGCTCTGTGCTTCAGCAGGAGCTGTTTCTCTTTCTCTCTCATTCTCTCTCTCTCCCTCTCTCTCTCTTTGTCCCCTACTCCTTCCCCTCATCTCTCTCTAATCAAACAGAAATACTGAAGATGACAAGTGGGTTCCATGTGCAGTGTTGCAGTAAGTGGCTAGTTTATCTCTCTTAACAACAGTGGACTAACCTGCAGGTTGACTAAAGGCATAGCAGTGAAACTCCCTTCTAGATGCATAACTCACAGAAAACACAAAACGGTCTATCGAAAAGAAACAGCAGAAAAGCTAAGTGACTGTGGAAAGGTTCTCGAACAGAAAAATACCTAGGTGACCCAGCACATGAAAGGATTATCAGAGTCCTCTGTTCGTAAGGCGTGATTGATCATGTAACTATTTTTGACTCTAACACCCATCAGCTGTGAAGTCTACTCCAAATTCATATAAAAAACCCCACTGATTACAACTCTCTGCTTTTTACCTACATGTGGTAGTCCAAACTGCACATACCACTCATCTTACTTCCATATAAGACAACTTCACTGTACAAAGTTCTCTCTTCTTTTTCAAACAAACTACAGTTAGTGCCCTAATAACTCTCCAGTTTGACACTTAGTTTAAAATAACCACTGGAAATGGCTATATTTAGAGAACAATCTGGTATTAGTATAAAGCCTCTCATGCTTCCACTCAAGCACACAAGAATATCCTTGGCCAGGGAAGAAATGCCTCTGCAAAAGGTCTTGTAAGAATTAAAATGCAAACAAAAGACTGTATAGAAAGCAGTCAAGATTCCTTTTTCTGAACCTCCTGCTTGATAGTGAACTTCAACCAATCTTCTACAAAGCAGAGCTTAGATTAGCATTACCTAGTTATATGGATGCATATTTAAAATGTTATAGGTCACACTACTTGAAATGCTATAAACATCTTAGAATGAAGCATTCATCTACCTATGTGTAATATCTACATACATTTTTGAGGAAATATATGAAGGTCTTAATAACTGGCTTGCTGACAATAAGTACCATGAAGTTCAATATGCAACTGCAGATGCAGATGCTAAGCAAACAAGTATATTGACACAGACTTTATTCTGCACACTGACAGATTCTAGTACTGCCCAGGGCATTCTCATGTTTCTAAAACATATATATGTAAGGGAAGAAAAGACCAAGTAAATGCAGTTTTCTTAAATTATTGTTGCTCTATTTGGTACTCTTTTAAAATCCAGGTACCAGGATATTTGGCATTTACAGTTTGTATTTGCTAGGTACTCTAGCACCCAAGGCAGCTGTTACTTCCCTTTATAGAAACTTAAGAATTGGCACAGTCACAAGTTAGTTTACACTATGGAAAACCATAAGCCATTGATCTTCTAATTACTGGAAAGGTCCTGAATTTGCTCACAGCTATGGGAGTAAACTGCTGCTTAAGCTATAGCAAAAAGTCAGAGCAGTACTAAAAGCTCCTCATTTTCTTGCTGTCTGTATTGAGTAAATTTTCTGAACAGACCTGTTAACGATGACACCAAAATGCCAGGTGCTATAATGAAAAAATTACTTACTGTAGAGGTAGAATATATTCAAAAAAAGGACATTATTCCAGCTCTGCTAGAGATTCTCACTGCTCTTCCACCATAATCATATAGGACAAACTTGGCTATCACCTGACACTTGGGTACTCAGATATGATTTCCTTAGGATAATAAATATCTCAGGAAGATTGTGAAACATGAAAAAATGTGTTACCAAGACTCTGGTCTGCTGGTTTCAGTTCCTACTTATAGCTTGTAAATTATTATGATTGTTTGCCGCTAGTGTTTACATGTCTATGGCAGGGAATACTTCCATTTACACCAGGCACCTGGCACTTGGGGGAAGGGGAGAAGAAGAGATTTGCTAAGAGCAGACAACAGCAATAAATACTGATAATGAACTGCAGGTCAGCTTGAGGATACATGGCTTGAGAGAATTAAGGACTCTATTTCCCAAACACGCAAGGGAGACAGCACAGACATCTGTTTCATCACTTGCCTGAAACTATTCTGATGAGCTGAGAGCAAGTGAGAGTCAATATCCATTCATTCCTCTGCCTCCCTGCTGGTTCCAATGAACAGTGATGCCAATTACTGTCAACTCTCTTGTACGGCCTAAAATGAACTCAACTTGTGTTGGCCAAACAGCTGCAAGACCCTGCTCTCAGTCAAGGAGATTCATTTGCAGAATGATCTGCCAAGAGTCATTAGATGGAGTACAACTATTGTGCTAAAGCATCCTCGGCATAACAACTATGTGTAAAACAGCACACACCAAAGACAAGCTTTCAAATGGAAATTACTAAAAAAGCAGAAAATTACAAGGAAAAGATCCTGTCAGAAAACACATCAGAGTACTCTACACTATAACATATGTGCTTCCCATTAAATTGTTCAGCCATAAGCATTAGAAAAAATGCTTATGCTTAAATATTAATAATAATTATAATAATAGTAATAAAAAATGCTTACATGATAATCATGCCCCAAAGATACCATTAAGTAGCAAGTTCTCCATATCCTGCTAACAACAATTAAAAGATCATTCATTTAACAGGGGACCTACAACAAACTGTCATTTCGTCTCTTGAAAGAGGGTGAAGAGATTTCATACACACAGACACACACACACATAAATGGACTCAGCCGTGTACACACACACACACATACATGTGACTATTCTGTTTAATTCTTACTTTTAAGAGTACCAGAAATTCTCGTGTTCTTCCTTGTGAGTAGAGATGTCTCTGAAAGACCACTGCAGTAAGACTTTTTTTTAGGTAGGCAATGAAAGGCAAGACAAGACAAGGCAAGGCAGGGCAAGGCAAGAGATGGTTGGCCATGGCAATGAAAGGCTGGGTAGGCAAGACAAGGAAAGGCAGGGAAGAGTTAGGCAAGGGAAGGCCAGGATGTTGTAGGTAAAGCAAGACAGGGCCAGGAAAGAAAGGGGCACACAAGTCAAGGTGGGGAATGGGTATGCAAGGCAATACAAGGCAAGGCAAGGACTCAGAAGGCTGGATAGGCAATGAAAGGGAGAGATATCAGCTGAGGATTTCTACTGCAAGTGGTAAGGGCTTCATGGAACACTTAGAACTTTATTGAAGAGAAATGTTTACAGAGTAAATCTAAACTTTATTTATAGATGGAATGCATGTGGTCTTTAATATTATTATCAGAAAACAGACATCTGCTTATTTACAGAGCAGGTAGGATTGTCGGGCTCCCTTACCCTCCAGGCATAATGTTTTCTCACAAATGCATCTGCAATAGCATTTCCCTGGCACCACTGTCCTGCAGAAGCCTGTTCACACCTTTTTGAACCATGAGTGCCACACAAAGCAACAGTCTCACAGTACTGATCAATTGTCAGTGCCGTAACATCCAAAAAATAAAGACAATCTGAAAGATGGAGAATTACTTCCTTTGATAACTTTGTATCTCACTACGATTTTGTACACAACAGCTGTAATCTGTCCTTCCATTTCTGTACCTCTTTATGCATTTTTAATATGGAATACAGCTTGTGGCACAGCAAATGATCAAGTCAGAACAGAGCTTCTTTCAAGTATTTTAATGTTTCACTAATTGAAAACTGTGATGACTGTTTCCTAAAAGACTTTGGCTGATGTTTCAAATGGAAATCTAATGCCCATGATTCATGGGTATTTTCACAGTAGGACTTGCAAGGTTTCAGAAGAGAGCAAAGTGCTAGTAATATGTAGTTCATACTTTATCAGAGAACATATCTATTTCAAACAGCATTCATGGTACACCAACACAATTACTCATACTATCAGAGTTGTCTAATATACTGACCTTGAGCCACATTTGGCAAAAGCAAATGTGTTGGAGGAACAGCCATATAGTGCAGAAGACATGTTCTTAATCAAAGAGCACTATATTGTCATGTAAAATTGTAGGAACTTTGGCTTGATTATCATGTGAAGAAGGACTGTAATAATCACACTTGAATCTTTGGCTGCCAAGAACCACAAGGAAGGATGGGGTACAAGATGCTTACTCTTTTAAATGGAAGCAATAAAATTGTTCAGTTGAAGGATTCTAATCAATCAAAGTATTGTATAAAGTTACATGGATGACTAGGTTGGCCTTTTATCTGGCCTTCTGCAACATTACGGCTACAAAGTAATATTAATACAGTAAAACCCAAAAGATTAAAGGAAAGTATCTCTTTTTTCTTTTTTTTTTTTTTAAATGACTATTTTCTTGGGATGTAACCATAGAAGATTTGACCCCATTTGATAAGTTCAATCAGTCAAGTAATTATAGCATTACTTGTTCTGCTCTTGCACCAAGTGGCTGGGATGAAACATCTTAGAGGGTAATATAATGGGATAACTCAAAAAAAAGGGAATACAAAACAACTAGCTGTAACTGATTTGGGCTTACTTTTTCAATAATCTTTCAAATATGTCTACCTAATATAAGACTATTAGGGCATTTTCAAGCTGATTCTATTACAATTTTGAACAGTCTGTACCATGTGCAAGGCAAACAAGTCTTTTTACTAGTAGAAATGCTTCTGAAGTGCCTGTGGTCACCCTTCAGCACAAGTGCAAGTTTACTTTTCCTCTCTACAGATCTTGACTCACATTAGATCTTGACCTAAATTTATACTGAAAATTGGCAGTGCTGAGAATACCTCCCTTCCCCTCTCTTCCCCTCCTCTTTCCTTCCAAAAATGAACTAGCAAGTGATTGGTTTTCTTCTTCATTTTCAAGATTATTACACATGTAGTGTAATAAATGTAATAACCACAAAGTGCTGCCTGACAGCACTTTTACTGACACAAAAACCGTGCTACGCACGCCTCCTCAAAATCCTAAAAGCAACTTCAGTTCATTTGCATCTTTCATTCTTCTGCAGAAAGCCAGAAATATTACTAGGAGTTTTCAGCAAGTGATTTGCATGTCTGTACTTCAATTTTAGTAAACTTCAACAACATTTGCAAGGCCAGTGGTTACATACAAGTTATTTGACTAAGGTGATTTGGCCTTCATGACCACTCCTAAATACTCTGTTGACCTTATACAGTTTTTTTGGGGTTTTTCTAATTCTAGAAGTAAATCATCTATTTTCATTATTTTTCATGCAAAACAAAGTCTAGCCTGTTGTCAGAAGTGGCAGGTATATTCAGTAAACAGAATTTTTTAAGAGCCATCCTCACTTTCTTGTGGCCAAACTCTATGGCTCAGTGTAAAATGCACTAAAGCAGTTGCTGACTCTCTAAGCACTGAATCACAAACAGCTGTATGTGAAAATACACTTCGGAGAACATTACTATCCTGTGGAGGAGAGGAATGCTTTGAAACTCATCTCTCATGCAGTGACTCACCAATAAGAATTCAGGCTTCCTTTGTTCCCCTGCTGCAGATGGAAAGCCCAGACTTATCAGAAGTGTCATCATGCACAGGCAACTGCTGATGAAGCCCTCCATGGACATAAACTGCTCTTGGCTATTTTTTTTTTTTTTTGCACAAGACCTGACACTTATGATGAGGAAAAAAACATGCTAATAACTGTAATTTGGGAAAAAAAAAATGTTATTGCCCAAAAAGCTAGGAGAGAAGTTATACCTGGGCAAGTAAAATGTCAGATTTCATACTGGAATCAGCAAGACAAGGGATAGGCTGGAGCAAGGTGGAATGCTGCTAACACATGGTACAGCTATTAAGCTGCTGACAGACTGAAGAGGAAAACAGCAAGAAATGAGCTGCTAACAAAAGAGCATTGGCTGAGTGGCCAAAGTAGAGTGTACACGAGAAATGGCACCAAAGTGAAGGAAAATAAGAACATGATAATCTAAGTGTGCCAGAAGTGTGTGAGTCAGCCTTTCCTTCTCCTTGGAACTGAGTAGGAAGGACAGTTGCCACTCCAAAGGCAATTACTTTGGTCAGGAAGACTGACATTTTAATTATCAGGTCAAGGCAAAATAGACTGTGTGCCAGCTCTAAGGGCTTCTACCCTCCATCAGACAGCATTCAGTGCAGACATGTGCAGGCTAAAGGTCTGGAGGACCCAAACAAATAAACTCCCATGGCAGGGTGAATTTTTCAGCCAAAACCTTGGCTGCAAACAAGCACTATGGTATGCCAGCCTGCTGCTAACCTATTTGCAGTAGGTTTGTCGCTGGACATGACACAGCACACATCAGACATGAACTGTGCTTGCTGTGCCACAAAATCTAGGATCACCTGCTTCATTACTCTGTGTATTACAATCAACAGTGTGAGTTTATGTCAAAAGAGGTTCAGTTTTACATCATATGGCACAGCTGTAAATAAAGCTACTTAAATGCTATACAGGCGATGTTTAGATTGAGATTCCTTATGCTGCTACTTTCATGCCTGACTTATCTGATGGCCTGCATTAGCTGTCCTGTCTCTTGAAAGTATTTTCCATTTCTTTTGAAGTGGAGCTATGTGATAAGTATGCCCCAAAAGACAAACTGCAGTTTCCTGAAACTATTGTTAGTGATGTTGCTTGCTTACCTGCTCACCATAAACTGTTACTTGATGGACACGTGTTTGGAGTGTATCACAGGAACAGTGTTTTGGACTAATGCAGCAAAGAGTAGGCATACTTTAATAAGAAAATAAGGCTATATTTGTATATAATGTAATCTATTACATCACTCATCTGAATGAAAACTATTTCTTTTTAATGATGAGTCTCCTTCAAAATACTGCAGAAAGAGAAATCACTAAACACCCTGAAATGTGTGCTATTAAAATACATCCTTGGCAATACAAGATTTGAAGTAACACACACTTACAAAATTTTAGAAGGAAAGCAACAAACACAAAAATATGCATTTTAGGTTGTCAATTATCATATGAGAGGCAGCTGCATATGGCTGTATCAACTACCAGTTATAACTTCAGTGTTCCAGTGACACAAAACTCATCAGGCAGTGCATAGGCACAATTAACAAGGATCACTTGTTTTTTGGAGCATGTTGCTGGTATAAACAATCTCTCTTTCCTATAGTGTGTTGTAGTAATAAGAGAGATTTCTTGTCTAGTGTTAAAATCCAGGCAAGCAGCTGCAGCACAGCAAACTCCATTAGGGCAGATTTGAGCTGACAGCCCAAATGTATGTTATTTTTAGCCCTGTTAAACTGGTCCCTGTTAGAATTAAGGGCAATGGAAAACAAAACATACCCACAGTTCACACAAAATGCTGTACAGATATTCTAGGCAAAAATGTAAACATCATCCAGAGTCACAGAAAAGACATGCCACAGTTATTGTTTCTAATGAAATTTATCTATAATAATGCTGTAAGAAGGATGTTCTTACAGTCAGGTTATGGCCAGCTCTGTGCTGGGCAGGGCTTGGAGAAAAGCAAAAAATGCCCAAATCTAACACTCCAGAATGGCTGCAACTGACACAAGGATGTGTGTCCTACTGCCTTTTCAAGGGGGTCTGCATGGCTTTACTTATGACTTTACTCAAGATTAGTGTAATGCCTATTCTCACATACAGTATCTTCCTTTGATGCAAAGATCATTTTGCATTTACAAAGCACGTGTGTCCTCTGAAACAAATGTGTTAATTCATTTAAAGAAAAGCTCAAGGTTATTTGATGAAATCTTATCCAAAAAGTTTGACAATATGTATTAAAATTAACTAGGTATCTCCCTTGCCACACACATTCTGCTGACACAGAAGTAAATTCCTGTGGAAATCTGCCACTATGCACCTGCAAAGCTTTATACCCCGAAATAACTGGACACGAACTCCTGCGAAATATACCTGCAGGTGTTAGTAAAAACAACATGCTATTCAAGCTTCTCAGCTATCTCTAATTACCAAAGTAGTGATGAATATAGATGCAGTTTCTAAAGTTCATATCCATAAGTTTGGTCCAAAGAGTTTGATCTTTGTCTTAGATTCTGAACTAGATTTTTAAAAATAAATTATCTGTTCAGAGGCATCATGAAGCAAGAATATTTAGGGGAGCATGCCTACATCCCTGAAGTAAAAATGGCCCTTTGACAGCTTGGTTTATGTGTACTAGGAAATTTCTTAAAGCTTTCAGATCTTATTGGTGGTCACACACAAACTCATCTGTTCCTCATCAGATTTCAGAACCACAATTACCTGATGATGTTCTTTTCCTGAGCAACAATATTACTGTGTTTCTTATGTAGCTGGGATCCTACAAACACCCACTTTAGGAAGCATAACATGTTTGCACGGAACTTCCCGGCTTACTTTGAAAACAGAACTGGTGCATTAGAAAACATGCTGTCTCAAGCATGATGCTCCATTTACTCAGCCTTGGCCATAACCTCAGCTGGGTGTGCTTCTCAGCCACAGGTAAGCTCACAAGAAACTTATATCCTCAGCTGTTTCTATATTTTACATTTTTCTTTGCATGGTGTTTGTGATTATAATGCTAAAATGCACACACTGGGATAGCAGACGAGTGACTCAAAAAGCACAAGGTTAAAAAGAGCACCTTGATGTTTATACTTGAAGGTCCTACTCCTGAATTCAGAGTCATACAAGAGAGCTTAGGCTTACACAGGATTTCACTGAAGCAGAAGTTTATGGGAGCACTGGACAAGTGCCTGAATTGTTTCTTGTGTAGCTAGTATCCTACAACCACCCACTTCTTTAGGGCCTGATTTGCTACTCTTGAGTAAAGCAGTAACTAGAACTATCAGGATACTAAAGAGGAGCCAGAAACATTTAAAAAAGCAGCTGAACCTTAGAAACCTATTCACTTAAGTAGGAATGCATAGCTGTAAACAAAGGCAAAACTTAGTCTCACACTTCCTTTCTGTGCCAATCAGAAGATAGCGGCTTCCTTGGCAACTGGGCAAAAAACTTTCAAGTATGGAGTGGAAATTTCTGGCCCCAGTTTTAGTTATATTTACATCACCTTGACAGTTTGGCACAAGACCAGACTATTGAGAGTTTTGTAAGATGAAAGAACTTACACCACAAGTCAGATAATACCTAAGAGATCTGCTGAATACAACTCTATATTACAAATAATATTTTAAAATAAATAAAGCAACTTTGAAGCAATTCAAGGAAGAAGTGCAACAATTCAAAGCTAAGCTGCCTCTCCCATCCTTAACTTTCTCTGTTGTCCCAGTACACTACCACATGTACATACACTGACCAGCAAACACCAGGACCTAGTGCTGCCAAAATGATTGTGGTTTTACGGGACAAAAGAATGAAAGAGAATCTAAGGAAGACTAGTTTTGCACACCTGCCATGTAGATTTGGATGAACTATTTTCAGCTAGATTTAGCTATGATTTTATGAATGTATTTCTGAAGAGACTAATAACTTGTGTGCCAAATGTTTGCATGGAATGACTTGCTATGATTAAATTACAGACTGCAGAAAAACTGCCTACAAGGGAAATGCTGACAGAACTATGTCTATTAAGAGTTGGTATACCACATATCCTCCCAGAGTATGACAGCCCAGTTTTACATCTCTAAAAATAAGATGTGAAATGACAGAAGCTGTGCAGCCACTGGTATGTTTATGGTTGCACAGAAAAATCAAACTACAACAACCAAAACTGTGTTCTGTGGACCAAAAAAAGCAGGCTACTGATCCAAACCTCAGATAAAATTTCCTTGTTTTTTGAAGCACTGTAGCATTGATGTGCACAACATGATGCACACTCATTTCTGCAGGTATTACTCCCAGCATCTCACAGTCCCTTGGAGCTTAATCAATACCATTGCTCACTGTTAATCACAAGAAAGTAAGTGCTGCTTCACAGATCAGTGGGTTAAGAGGGCACACTGCTAAGACACATAGCTGGGATAACAAAGATGGTTACTAAATTTCTACCAGTATCTTCAAAAATACAGGACAATGTTTGTATACTTAAATAAATAACAAACAAATACCTATCCAATAGACAGATAGATACATACATATATAAGTAAAAGAAAAAGCAAGTATTTCAGTCACAACATCTTTACAGGCTTTTCTAAGTTAGCGCTCTTTGTACATTCTCAAAGCCTAATGATTAACCTAAAATTTAATAGGTAAGGCAACTTATTTTGCATATGTAAGAACTGAGTACAAAAAAACCCAAGCTTTTTTATGAACTGAGTGACAAGTGGAATGACAAAACTAGACCAGCCAGTTTTGAATGGAGCACTCTTGACAGGTAGTGAGGAGGTGTCTATCTCTCTATATCTGTACTCACCTCTTCATTATTTTTAGCACTTTTAGAAACACATATTCCCTTTCACTGTGTTAGCACAACTTTCACTTTATGAATGACATTGTAGTGAAAATATATCCATAGCTGAAGTATTTTATCACCCAGTTATAATGATGCTGTATTTATTTTTGTTTAGTCTTTTGGTATGTTCATATAGATGCTGTCAAAAATTGGAGTCTGCACTAAAAACTTACCAAGTAGTAGTTACAGTTGCTTGGAAATTCTCTGCAGTGACTGGATTTTGTTCCCTCTTTCAACAACAGTAAGGGTTGTAAAGCTCACTAGAACTTACTGAAAGAGTAATGCTTAATTTTTTCCTGTTGAACTGTGGGTAGCATAAAATGGAAAAAAGTCTTAATTGAACATGTTGTAAAGATACTCTGTCAAAATATTGTCACCTGCTCTCAAAATGCCTCCACTTTTCATGCAGAAACCCAGACTATATTTAGAAAAAACAATAACATAGTTTAATAGGAATGTGACAGATGTGACGGGTTTTTTTGAAAGAGAATTTGGTAAAAGACAGTTTTTCCCAACCGAAAGTGAAAGACAAAGGAAGAAACGAGCCCTCTGAGGCATCCTGGAAAGACCTGTGCCGGGAGGTGTGGACGCCTCCCCGCAGCGCCTGCCCATCGCCAGTTGTCAGGGGCCTGTCCCCCACAGACCGAAAGGGCACACGGGAGGGATTCGACGGCGGCTGTTTCCCTGGGAAAGGCGAAGAGCGCAGCGCGGCTGGGAGCAGCGGCACCCCGGGATGCCGGCACGGGATCCCCCGGCACGGGATCTCCCGGCTGGGCTGCACTGCCGCGGGGAGATGTGCGAGGGGGGCAGCAGCGCCCGGGGGCGGCAGCGCTCTTACCCTCGCCGTGCAGCGTCCAGGGCAGATGCGCGTAGTCCCACTGGTAGCCGCAGGCGCTGTCCTCGAAGGCGCACGACCNCGAAGGGCATCAGCCCCCTCCCAGGGAAGATCTGCTTTCTTAGGCTTAGGTGGATTTTCCCGTGTTTCAGTTTATGCCCAGTGCCTTTGCTCCTGTCACGGGGTACCGTCGCTGGATACCACTCTACGGGCCTGGCTGTGCTCCCCGTCAGGTGCTCGTACATAGCAGTAAGATGCCGACTGAAACCCATCTGCAGAGGACAAAAGGGCTCCCACCCCACCAGGACTCCTGTGCTACCACAGCTTGCCCTGCTGTCCTTCCTATATACAAAACCTGCCGTACTAGAAGACTCATGGCAAGGGTATCCTTGCTCTTTTACCCAAGAACAGTGCAGGAGCTGCTGAGGTGCTCCAAGAGCTGTAGTTCATAGGGTTAAAAGGTAACTCAGTTAGGAAGGGACCACAGGAGGTCTCCAGCACAAACACTGCCCAGAGCACAGCCAGCTTTAAGGTCAGACCAGATTGCTTGGGGCTTTATCCAGCTGGGGTTTCATAACCTCCAAAGCTTGTGATAGCAAGTGCTGGCCCCAGCAACAATGCTGGGCTGTCCTTGTGGGGAAAATGTTTCTTCTTTATGGATGCTATGAATTTCCACTGTTTCAGCTGTGCTACTGGCTCCCTCTCTCCAACCATGGACCACTCTGATGGCTGCATTTTCTCTGTCCCACTCCTGTCCATACTGACTGCTGTTCCACATCGCCCAAGTTCTCTCTCTTCCCAGCTGAACCAGACCCAGTCCTGAAGCCACTTCTCGAAGGATAGGGTCTCCAACCCCACTGTCTCCATGGCTTTCCCACACCTCCCACCAGTTTGTCAGAGTCATTCTAGTACTGTGAACCCAACCTGGAGTCAGTACCAAATAGGAAAAGGTCTCTGCACTCCTCTGGTTCATGGGGCTGTGTCCTGCCGACGCTACCCCAGGCATCACTATCCCTCTTCTCTGCCCTGGCACATGACTTGCCCTGGTTCAGTTCAGTGCCTGCCAGTGCCCAGGGCCATCCCTCACAGCTGTTCTCCAGAACTGCCAGCCTCAGCCTGTATCTCTGCAGGGCCCTGCCTTCCAGCTGCTGGGCGCAACATTTGCCTGTATTGATTTGGTGCGTTCCTTATTGGCCCTTGTTCATAATGCATTTCAATGACAGTCCTGCCACCAGCATATCTGCTGGTCCCCACATCTGCTGTCATCTGGAAACCTGACATGTTTGTCCTCTGCTCCCACCTCCAGGTCAGATCTGGCAGCTAAGCCCATGTAACATAGTCTAAAGCCCCTGTTCAATGGTTTTGCATTCATTTTGTCTTGCTTCTTTCAGTAATTGTTCCCCGCTGAAATACCTGGGAAAACATAGCTGTCCAGAGGATTACCTGGAGCAACCCAAAGTAAACTCACTTTAGCCATGTTTTTGAGTCATCATCTAAACTGAGTGATGCTAAAGTGCAAGATTTGAACAGTTTACTTTCTGAAAATGTCCTTCAAAGTTACAGAAGTAATCAAGAGGATATAGGATGTCAGAACCTTTTTGGTGGACTACTCTGATAATCACTTCCTACTGATTCATGAGCTCCAGGAAAAAGCATCAATTCATAGAGACTTCCATTTAAACAAAAACTGCTTTAATTTATGCCAACTAGACTCTTCTTAACTATAACATGTGTCTTACTTCTTAATTTTCTTGAGTCTCTATTAAAATTTGCTTCTCATGGAAATGTGTAGTCTAAGTAAAATCACTGTCTTTAGTATTAGATTATTTGGTAAAGCTGTATAAGGGAAATACTAAGAACAGATTAATACAGAACAGCTATGTGGAGTATTTCTTCGGCCATTATGACCAAATGTGCTCTTTTTACAAGAGCCCACACATGTTGTTTCAGTTATTTGGCCTTAATTTTTCATGATGTTAGTGAATTTTGGCATGCATCAAAAGCCTTAACAGGTTTCCAAAGTTACTCTGACATTCACTGAGATTTCAAATTCCAGAATGACATTACTATTCCTGAATCCCATGTAGCATCTAGAACTTTTCCCCTTAAATTGATGTTGACACCCTTCTAATCAACTGTGCTGACAGCCCTGGTAATGCCTTGCATGATTACTCCAGCCCTCACCCAGTCACCCAGTTCAGGTTTTGCCTGTGAAGAGTTTTGGCTGACATACTTTATTATGCTTTGGGAGGAGGTGGTTTATAATATCAGATTAACCATGTACATGATCTGCCTCTGTAATAATGACTCTCAAATGTGTTTGATTTGGAAGGCATTAGTCTTGTACATGGAAGAACAGACTCTGTGTTCTTATGGGGAAGATATGCTTGCTAGCTTCAGGGAACAACAGAGAAAAGTTTATGGAAAATCCTGTCACCTGAAGTTATTCAGTTTCTCCCTTTTTCTTTTTTTTCGGTGGTTGGTTTGTTTTGTTGTGGGGTTTTTTTGTGGGTTTTGTTTGTTTTTATTGGGTTTTTTGTTGTTCTTTTCTCTGTGTGTGTATTCCTTATGGATCAATAACAGATTCTTCATTTCAGTCACTCCACTGGATGACTAGAGTAGCCCCTACCTTGGAGATACCCGTTGGCAATTAAATTTTTAATTTGAACTCCTTTAGTTTCCCACAGAACATGAAATATTTGGATCNCGCCCGGCCCGGGGGCCGCCACCGCCCCCGGGGCAGCCCCGGAGCAGCGCCCACCTATCCACCCACACAGCCACCCGGGGGGCGCTTACCGTGCGCGGCGAGGAGGCAGAGCCGCAGCATCTNTGTTCTTTTCTCTGTGTGTGTATTCCTTATGGATCAATAACAGATTCTTCATTTCAGTCACTCCACTGGATGACTAGAGTAGCCCCTACCTTGGAGATACCCGTTGGCAATTAAATTTTTAATTTGAACTCCTTTAGTTTCCCACAGAACATGAAATATTTGGATCCCTTTTTCATGGATTTGCACAGTCAACATTCACAGGTATCTTGATCAGATAGTCAGATAACACAAAACCTGCTGCATAGTTCACCTTCCAAAAACTTTTTGTTCCCTTCTCTTTCCTATAGGAATAATGTGTACTTATATTGCCTTGCACCTGGCTCTGTCATTCAGCTGTACTCTTTCTATATTCAGAATTTTTACAGAATATATATACAGCATACAGAATTTGCAGCTGTTTGTTTATCTTTTGCCTCAGACCCAAATATCATAGAATCATATAATAACTTGGATTGGAAGGGACCTTCAAAGACCAAGTAGTTCCAACACCCCTGCCATGGACAGGGACATCTTCGGTTGTTCAGATTGTTCAGAGCTCCATCCAAACTGGCCTTGAACACTTTCAGGTTTGTGGCATCCACAGCTTCTTTGGGCACCCTCCCAGTGAAGAATTTCTTCTTAATGACTAATCTAAACCTGTCCTCTTTCAGCTTAAGGCCCTTCCCCCTTTTTCTATCACTACATGTCCTTAAAAGTGAAAAGTTCCTCTCCAGCTTTCTTGTGGGCCCTCTTAGGTACTGGAAGATGCTCTAAGGTCTCTCTGGAGCCTTTTCTTCCCCAAGCTAAACAGCCTCAACTCTCTCAGCCTGTCCTCCCAGAAATGGTGCCAAGCCTTCTGATCATCTTTGTGTCCCCCCTCTGGACTCATCCCAGCAGGTCCATGTCCTTTTTATGTTGGGGGTCCCAGAACTGGACTCAGTACTGTAGGTGGGATCTCACAAGAGCAGAGTAGAGGGGCAGACTTACCTCCCTTGATCTGCCGGCCACACTGCTTTTGATGCAACCCAGGATGTGGTTGATTTTCTGGGCTGTGTATGCACACTGCCAGCTCATGTCCAGTCTCTCATCTACCAACACCACCAAGGCCTTCTCCCCAGAGCTGTTCTCCATTCATTCTCCACCCACCCTGTATTTGTGTTTTGGATTGCCCCAACCCACATACAGGACCTTGCCCCTGTCCTTGTTGAATTTCACGAGGTTCACACAGGCCCACCACTCAAGCCTGTCCAGGTACCTCTGGATGGAATCCCTTCCCTCCAGCATGTCAACTGCACCACACAACTTGTCAAGGGTGCACTTAATCCCATTGTCCATATCACCAACAAAGATATTAAACAGCACCAATCCCAATACTGACCACTGATGAATGTCACATGCTACTGGTCTCCAGCTGGACATCGAGACATTGACCACAACTCTTTTAAGTGTGACCAATTCCTTATCTCCTGTGTAGTCCATCAAACATGTCTTTCCAATTTAGAGACCAGGATCTCATGTGGGACAGCGTCAAATGCTTTATAAACCTTCAATCATACTCTTCTATGAGCATCCCAGCTGGACGAAAACAGCATGTACACAAACCTTAGCACACACAATAAAATAAGGTAGTTAGTGTATTTTGCAGTGAATCACTTCCCTATTATGTAGCCTGTGGATCTAGTGTGTCTAGAAAAAGTTTCTGAATGTCCACAAACATATTCTCTGCTTTTCCAAAGGACACATGCCAACGTTCTCTGGATACAACAGGAAAAGAGATGGAAAAAGTATCTGTCAGTGGTTCCCTCCTGATCATTTACTCTGAGGTAGTGGAAGATCTTTCCCCATGTAGAAACTCATTCAATTCACATGGGTCTTTAATGAAACTAGTGGTCATGATCTGCACAGGTACCCTCATTTTGTTTGGGTTTTTTTCCAGTTTGATCTGTGGCTTCCAGAACAAGAAGCCTACCAACCCCTCTTTATGTTTTACTTCCAGGGAACGTGGAAGAGAACAAACATCTCAGAAGGAAGGGCTCCCTCAGCTCTGCTCTGAACTCTGTTGAAAGCTGCATTATCACCGTGACAAAGTTCTCAAAATCTTCCTCTACTGTGCAGGTGCCCTATTCCATCTCCTTCTTCAATGAATGTTCAGCCCTGATGAGATCCAGAATTTGGCTCATTTTGGACTCAGTTTATGCCCTGATTTTACTACAAGTTTTACATGTTCAACTTTGTTTTTTACGTCATAGACTCCTTGGATAGTTTCTTGCAGACTGTCCTGCATCAGACACCAGATACAATCCGCTCTCATCTCAGGGATTTGATAAATACCAAAATGCAAAACTGGCCCTCTAGCCACAGGTGTGTCATAAACTTTATGGGTGTTCTTTTGTATTCTCTGCTTAAAAAACATAGGATCCCTGTAACTCAATTTTTATGGTGTGCAGTATTGCTTGTTAGAAACATTCAGTGCTTTAGAACCAGCTCCTTCAGAAATGAGGTCAGCGTTCTTTTTTTTTTTTTTTTTNTTTCTTTTTTTTTTTTTTTTTTTTTTGTGGGGGTCTGTTTCTTATGCATGTACAGTTAAGCACACTTGTCTGTGTTTTCAGGGAGTGTCCTCTTTCCTATGGTTTCTACATGATCCTATTTCTACTCCTTAGTTTATTTCATTCCTGATAGTCTAGACATAAGATCCTGGTAGGATGTCCCATGCCTTTAGCCTTCTGTGAATTAGATTCTTTGTCTGAAAAAGAAATACAGATAGAGATAACCTAGAAGCTGCCAGCTCTTGCACTAAGTAACCTCCCAAAAAGTTGAAATGGTGCCTGCGTAACATCTTCACCCCATTTTGCAACTGTTCCTTTGTCTACTCTACCTTTCCATCTCTTCCCACAATTACATGAACTAATAGTCAAAGATAAAACAAACAGACAAACAAACAAAAACCCAACAAGAGAAATGCATGCTACTACCTTTTGCAGCTGGTTAGCAGAAATAGGGAAGTTTACATCAGAATCTTCTTCAGGTCAAGTCTGTTGGACTGCAGCACAATGGTGCTTTTCAGAAATACGAAAAATCAAACCCAGAAACTGTCAGCAAAACCCTTTGTCTCTTTTTGATGGAAGTATCATGTTTATTTAGTCTTTTCTGATTTTTACTCTCTGTTATGACTGCCAGTTGTTTAGCAATCATATTTCTTTTGTGATGACCAAAGCAGACTTCTATTGCTGAAGAAGAAACAAAGCCGGACAAACTGCATGTCATTACCTTTCATTATAATGCAGTGACAGCTTCAAAATAAATCTGAGTGGTGATTTGAAGAATCAAAAGGAAATAGCTTGCTTTCTCCTAAAACTATTTCAATTTTTTCTTCCTTTTTTTCCAATACTGTCGTTGCAAGTTTCCTCTAATTGGTCACTCAAGACTAAATATATCTTTCGGCTCCAAGTGCAACAGAGAAGATCAGTTCCCTAACTTTGACCATCACACACCTCTCTTCCCATCCCTCCATTAGCTCTCCTTTTCTGTCCTGTTAAATGCAAGCTGCTTTCTTTAACTTTCAAAGCCTTTCACAACCTCCATCTCCCCAGCTTGCTCTTCCTCAGCATTGACATCAGCCCTTTTAATCCTATCACTTACAAGAAGCTCTCTATAATCATCCACATGGCTTCTTCCTTCCTGTATTTCAAGTTCCTCCTTAAAAGGTGGTTTCTTTGTGGTTTTTTGTTTCTTGAGTTTTTTCTTTTCCTGTGAGACTTGTAAAAGATTGACAACAGCTTGGAAACCGGATGATTAAACAATCCTGCAGGATTGTACTTACTGGCTGGCTGGCTCTTTTTGTCTGCTGCCTTTTCATAGGCCAAAAAGCTTTTGGAGAAGCAAGGATTACTTTTATTTCTGCTTTTGTACTGGGGCCAGTTTACACAGGTACTTTGGTTCCTATCTTCTATGGTAACACAAAAAGTAAGATCTAACAAGGAGATCAGGATAACTTAATTTGTTACATCTGAAATACTGAAATTCTGCATTATTTGCCTATCCAGTCTGCAGACATAGCCTATGTACCAGATTTGAGTTGTGGCACACAATGATATTTAAAATACAGACTTTCATGTTAATATCATTCTGTTGTTTCCTCAGTAAGAAGACTTAACCTAAGACTTCTCTAGCCAAAGCCATACACACTTATGATTTAGGTGTTTCTTCCAGTCCAAAAAACTCTCAGAGACTTGAATGATCTCATTTCAGGATATATCTGCTATGAAATATTTTTGACAGCTGGCTGAATAATCTCTCTACTTAATCTTTTAGAATAAATGGATTTATTCCTGTTTCAAAGAGCAACAAACTCCAGGCAGGTCTTTTAGCCAAACCTTCTGAACCCAGATATGCACACCTACCATGAATTAATTTCAGTATTAAGGCAGTAGATTAGCTAAGTTTCTCCAGCAGCTTTGAAAAATGCCCATTTTTACACAACATATAAATACAGAATTGAGAATAGTGCACTATACACTACACACCACTTTTGAAGAGATGATGGTGCAAATGGCCAGTTGATACTGGTGACTCACCAATATAAGCACACATAAAGAACAACTGAAATGGCTAATGCCCTCAGGTTTTGCCTTACTGATCTTCAAGATACTGCATCTCTTAGCAGGGATGGCTTAGCTGCACATGCAGCAGCTCCTCAGCCACCAAAGTTTACAGTTCCATGTTTTAAACTGGTTTTTAAACTGGCAACTTCACCTTGCTCTAATCTCTCAGAAGCCAAAGAAGCAACAGGAGAGGATTGTAATGACAGAGATGTGTGTGAATGAGTTGACATAAAAATTCCTGAAACTAATGTAAAACTTCAGAATGGCTCACTACACTCTCTTCCAAGAAATGTGCACAAGACAGAACATTTTCCTTAATAATGAATATGTAAAAGTACTTTGCACCTTATTAACTTGCATTTCCTGAAATCTTACCCTGTCCTTTCCTGCTGCTGATTTTATTATGTTGTCTTCTTTATATTCGGGAGTAACATAACCAAGCATATGCTAACCAGGCTACCTCTCAAGGGAAAACAAATGTCAGAAGTGCCTTTAATCATTATATATGAATATTTGAGGGGTACAAAATCATTATATATGAATAGTTTAAGGGTACAAATGGCAGAGTTTAATTCAATAGGCACTTCCCCAGTTTGCTTCTGACCAGTGAGGAATGATTAAGTTACATTTGTTCTTTTTGCCTTTTAAGACAGGGCACGCAGAGATCTAGGGTGAAACAGAAGGTCAATTGTCAAAAGCCATTTTCCAATGCTATTACTAGGTGAGCTTGCTTTAACTACAAAGTTAATCCACAGACTGCTATTTGCCTTACATTACTTTGACTCCTTTTGTATTTGCAGATTAACTGCAACACCAGAGAAGCAGATGAGCAATAATTAAAGTCTGAGCTTTTCCAAATTCTCTGTGCAGCTATAGATACTGTCCTCTCCAGTGTTTGTTTTGAAATCCTGGAAAATACACAATGTAAAAAGATCTTTTTGCATGCCCAAACAAATTCAAACTTTCCACTTGTTCTCAGACATTGGATACCAGTACTGTCCTTAGTTGGAAAAGGACATTGGGGCTGGAAAAGGAAAAGAGGTCTTGCAGTATGTTCCAGTGTTCAGATTTCAGTCTCCTCATATACATGTGTTAATGTTATTACTTTATGCCTTATATGCTTTAATGGTACTATAATCATGCATGACTCTTCAAAAGTCCACTTAAGCAGAAATCCTGACATCTGTTTCATTTTATATTTATCTTCAATGCAAAAAATACAAATAAATTGAACTGAGGTCATTTAATCAGATTAATTTTGTGTTGTTGTATCCATAGTTCTCATGTCCTTTGCCCATTGTCTCCTTTGCTTCACAATAACAACTGATTCTGATCTTGCTTATGAGCCAGTTTCTGCAGCTGTTGTCTTCTCCATTCTCTGGAAGTATGTCATGCTGTAGGAATACTTCCACTGGCTTTAACTGAACTTCTCACAGAGTAAGGCAGAAGGTACTAGCAGCCAGTGGCTGTGCAAGACATTTCTGCTCCCGTATGGCTTTTGTGCCATTTGAAGGTGGGGTGAGAGAAGAAATGCAACTACAGCATAAGCATTTTACTCTGGAAAATGTCCAGGCAGTTCTATTTTATTTTTCTTGTTGCTATCACACTGCACTGTTAGCAGCAAACTGCAACTGCCAGCTGAAGCAGTGGGGAAAGCTCCTACCACTTCTGTCTATGCCATGAACCACACATGTACATCAGCATAGCAGGTACATCTCTGTGCTTTTTGGAATGGCTCAGAGAGAAAATTTTTTCATAATCTGCTGAACTGGTTTTGTATAATGTTTTGAAATGCCCTCCTCTGAACAGCCTGACATGGTTTAGTCCTAACAAAGTGATTGTGCTTGTCATTTCCCCACAGATTGTGTCTTGATTCAGTATGTTTACACTTCTGTGCACTGAAGTTGCTTTAGGTGATTGATAACCTGAAAACTACATATGGAGGCCTTGAAGCTCTCTACTACTTTTGGTTTACTGTGGGTTGGTAACTGATCTTAAGGTGTACCTGACTTTATTAATTGAAATTGAAGTCAGTCCAGTGCTGATTCATTCCCTCAGCAAAGGGAACCATGCTGTGGCTGAACTTGACCAGATCAGCTGTTGCTGGGGGTTGCCATACAGAGCCACAACAGGCAAGAGTGGGCTGATCTGTTCTATATAAGAAGTCAGTATCTGCTGTATAAGTGTAAGTTCAGAACTTCTGCACTTCTAGATAAGAATTTACTTAGTGGCTGAACTGAGCAATTTTTAAAAAAAGTTTTAACAATTCTGCAATATGCAGGCTACTCATAGTAGGGAAAAGACCAGGAGGCCAATCTCAGAGAAATTGATGCTGGGCATGAAGTCACAGCTCAGTAAAGCTGACTCTTTGATAGTGACAACAAAAAGACTCCAGGACCTCTCTGTTACATTAGAACTATCAATATACTTTTTGTTATGATTATATAGTAAGTTTTCAAGCCCTGTTTAATTCCCTTTAAAGGAAAGCCAGCTGCTTGAAAGAAGAGGGATCTTGCTACATATGATCATGATCTCCTGAAGAAGAGTAAAAGAAAGAGTCAAGAATGCCACCTACATGCAAAGTTACTAAACAAGTTAAATTACCAGTATTTGTAAAAACTCTGCTGGCACCAGCAAAGTGCAACTTCCTCTTTCAAAAATACCCAAAAAACTAAACCAAAACAAACCAACCCAAAAGAAACGAACAAACAAATTAATACCCCAAAAACATTAATGTGTTGGAGAAATAGCTAGTACAAAATGCTCAGTTTTACAGGTAGTGTTTGTTTTATAATAGCTACCAGGTCTGAATTCTAGGTCTTTTTGAAAACCAGACAGTTAGGAGGTTATTGGAAATGGTTGAGTCACTATCTTCAAAGGAATTTAAAAGACATGTAGATGTGGCTCTTAGGGATGTGGCTTAGCTGGGGACCTGGAAGTGTTAGGCTAATAGTTGGATTATTTTAAAGATCTTTTCTAATATAAATGATTCTATGATTCTGTGATTCTATGACTGGACTGTAAGGTACCTAAATTTTGGCTACAATGCTGAGTTTGGGCTTGCTGGTCAGCTCTTAAGGCCACTGGATATTGCTTTTAGCTGCAAATTCTGTCTTTTTCAGTTAACAGAAAGAGAGCGTGAGACACTGATTTCACGCAGTGTAAATGGTCAAATGGAGCAGTCTGAAGAGAATACCCATGCTCGATCCATGCTAAGGAATACAGTTCTACAAAAGCCCCTTCTCCACGCTCGTGCCACTGTCTGATCAACCTTGTGGCAAAAAGGAAGCCGGTAGATAGGAGCTGGAGCAGCAGCATCCTTTGCAAAGCAGGAGAGCCAGAGCTCAAAGTGAGACAGGCAACCTCATAGTCACAGAAACTGCAGATAATGCAGTTAAAAAGTAGCCTTCCCACATACATGCATGTAAAGGAGTTTCCTTCCATAAATCTGAGCTACATCACCTGTGCTTTGCCAGCAGACAGAAACCACCATGTGGTGTCAAAGTGCAAAGCAGAGGTCTTCTGTGCTGAAACTCCCCACATGCCTTGCTAGTTATGAAATGAACTCAGAGAAGAAGAAGGAAATAATAATATTCCATACTTCAGCCTGTGGAGATCAGTCTTCAAAGAGGTTTTGGAAAGTCCTGCTCAGCCAAAAGCTAGAATGAAAAATTTGGTTTAGGTTGGAGAATGAGGTTAATGAAGGTTTCATCACCCATTACCAACTGGGTGGGTTTGCTATCCACATTAGTGAAGCATAATATTAAGGTTACAGACTGGGGGGAAGCAAGGATGCTCAGGGTTGGAGTAACACTAAAATCGTGCTCTATCCCCAGAGAGGCAGATGAAAGTGGGCTCAGGATGGAGTAGAAGGTCATCATATATCTTGAACTGGAGAAGTTTGTCATCTGCTCTGCAGAAAAGCTAGAGTTAAGATTTGGTTTAGGGCAAGGGAAATCAAAAACCTCAGAGCTGAAATGCCAGCAATCTCTTGCTCAGACCAAAGACTTGGGATGGCAGCTGTGCTCAAGACAAAGCTGGAAGTCAGTGCATATCTGGAATCATGAACCGGTCTTACCTTCTTCAAGGACAGCTGAGTAGTAAAGTAAAAGTCTGGGTTAGTTATCTGAGTGGCACATTGGAGCAATGTGTAGTTGACAAAAGGAATCTGTTCTTTCCAATATAGGCTACCTGTTTTCTGCTATGAATTTTAGTTCTGAAAATAAAAAACTCAAGTGCCATTATCTTCTTTGGACATTACAGAATGAATCAGGTAAAAGAAAAATTTCTAAAAGCATTTTTAATAATCCAGAAAGAACAAAACACTGTGGACACTAATTAATACCAGATGCTACAGCATAGTTATAAAAGTAACTGTAATTAGGCCTGTCAAGATCAAAATAACATCACTGATCATTTAAAATAACTCTAACTTATTGTAATGAACAAAAGCTACTGGCAATTGCAGAAAACCTTTTCTGTGGGTGGTGGCTCTTTTCTTTATTGGTTCTATGCCTATAACAACCTATTTTTAAGATTTCTTTGAGCTATCAGCTGCAGAAGAAGTAGGGGAATGTCCAGCTGTTCAAAAGCAATTTCATCATTCAGAGGGCTGCATAATGGAAAAAAAATTAGGGTTGCCATGGTAAAATATTTTTGTGTACAAATAAATGCCCTGCAGACAGTTTCTCCCTCAGATGACATTATTTTTGCAGAACTTGGAAGAAAACAGAGGAAAAAGCCAAATATGACAGATGTGCAGAGATGGAAAATGGAGGAAAAAAGGAAGTGAGACAAGAAAAGGACGATTTGTTCAGTTCTGTTTAAAATAATTAGTGCCTGTTTTTTAGAATTGAGTAAAGTGGACTTGCATGTGCCTTATCTTGATGTAAAATAGCTTTCCACTGATTTCTTCAAGGGAGTCCTTCTGTCACCAGGACTAGTTCAGTTGTGTCAGGAACTTTCCTGTCTCCTGAGTCAGCACCATGTCATCATTGCATCCTTGGGCTTTGGAGCCCTACAGTTGGAAATTGCTGCACTCACCTGCAAGCTGGGCTGAGATTTTGTGTGGTTTGAAGTCATATAGTAATCTGTCTCTTAGGTGGGTATCTCCAGCCTTTGTCAGACCTTTCACTTAGACAGCACTGGAACCATTTATTTTTTTGAAACATGCTGAATAGAGCAAGAATAAATATATTTATGTCTAAAGGAATTCACAGCACCAGCAGTTACCGTTGCAACGTCAAATAGTAAGCGTATGAGATTAAAAAAAACCAAACAAACAAACAACAAACATCCCACCACCACCAAAAAAAAAAAGAGAGTTGACATACATATGGCACTTTTGCCTGAAGCGGCTATGGCTGAAGTTTTACAAATTCATAACAAAGTCAAGAACAGTGTTATCCCACCACAACTGCAAATGAATTCAGGATACTCACTCAACACTACAGATTGCTGAGTATCACAAAAAGAACAGCTTCACTTTTACTACCCTCCAAAAAGGCAGCTCCAGTTGTTCCTTGTTTTTCAGTTTGACACATAGCATAAATACACAGGCAGTGAGATAAATACATATTTAAAATTGTTTTGCCATAGGGTTCCCCCCAGCCTGTTCAGGTTAAATGCCAGCATTTCAACAGATTGCAAGCAGCAAAGAAAGATCTCAGTAATGTATTGCTTACTGTGATTACAGGTCATAACTTGTTACTTACCTGATGAAAAACCTGAATGGCAGCTCCACAGTGCTCCTACCTAGCCAGCTCATCCTGACTTCCTCCTTGTTTAATGAGGAAAATTGGCCTTTTTTTTCATGTTACACCAATTTGTTTTTATCTGTGAATTTTGTGATACTCAAGTAGTTGCTGAAAATCTTTAATGCAGCATTTACTGCAATGGTATGAGAGAGGAAATCATCAGGAGAAAAAAGGAGAGAAATTAATACGGTGGTTGTGTATTGTTTGGAATCATCCTTTTCATTCCCCAGCATGAAGAAAGCACACTAATAAGCTCTGATGTTTATATATTCCATGCTGTTTAAAAATTTAATACTCAAATGGCGTTTCTGATCCCAATTTTATACTTTAGTCCAGTTATTCCTTATTTACCCTCAGGTTCATGCGAGAAAAGTGAGGCTTCCCAAGCTGAAACATTATGTAGCTCAGGTCAGGGAATATAGGACCCAAATAATGGACATAAGTATCTCAAATCTGGGATGTACAGAAAAATTCCTGTATATTTTGTTCTTTAGAAGCCAATTTTCATGAAAGAGACAGCATCACATTGTTATTCCTTATTCGCTTTCTAACCAAAAAGCCTTGCCAATTTGAAAATTTGCAAGGACAAAAATTGTATTCCACAGATTAAAATATTTGTTCCTTAGGAATTATTAGGGACAACTGTTGGACATTGTGAATGCTTTCTGCTTGTCAGAAGGAATGACTGACTCACACTGACCCTGTCACAAAAAATGACAGCCCACATAAAAAGTAAATGAAGAAACTTTAGAGGTTCTTCTTCCCGTTTTAAAGCTAGCAAACAGATGAGGTTATTTCTTCTAAAGTTTTTCACTCAGACAGAAAAAGAAAAGCCAAAATTACATCCCTTCTCATGACTGTGGTTTTGCACTGTCAGCTGGTTTGATCAATGTCTGCAAGCAATCTGTATATGTAACCTGGGCATCTCACACCAGGCCAAAACTCTCAGATGTGCAACGAGTAGCCTTTGCACCAAAAGCTTCACATTATGATAAACAAATAAATTTAGGTTGCCAACATACCTGTGGTTTTCTTGCAACCATGTAGAGCCAAAAGCAGTGAATGAGGATTACATTATATGGCAAGGTGCAAGGGCGGAAATGACTAATTATTAGTGACACCGGGTATGAGGTTGCCACAACAATGTGCTGTCATGGACTGAGTCCTATGACTAACTTAAACAATATGTGTATATCAATTTGACTTGTGCTCTTATCTTGTTAGGAGTATTAAATTTTTAGTTCTAGCATCATGACAAGATGGGGTCAATAACTAGTAAGGTGCAGACCCTGTATTTCCATCAGTTTCTAGATATTGTTACTTACTCTTCAGAGACATGCTGTGAGTCTCACTATACTTCATGCCTCGTCCGGCAGTCACAGTAGTACTTCAGCAACCTCTTATTGTTGTTTGCCCAAGGTGAAAACTCACAGACAGATTTATGGTTGTGTTGTGCCAATTTCTGTAGCCAGCTAGGGAACAAGCCAGAATAAATGTTGAGGTACTCAGTTACAGGTGGGTCAACAAGAACTGGTCTTCTGCAGAACTCCAGAATGGGGCTCCCACACAGATCTTAAAACTGGTGACATGATACAGCAACAACTTCATCAGCTTCCTCAGACTGACTATGAGATACCTACTGCTCATCAGTGCTTCATCTTTCCCAAGCACTTTGTTCTTTGTTCAGACCTAGAGTTATGAAAAGGGAGAGCTGGGCTCTGTCAACACAGCAACCCTTATCTCCCAACTAACTTTCTATTGATCTCCTTTGTACTTGGCTGACAGTCTGGAAATCATCATCCCCAGCTGAGAAGCTGTGAATAATAACATTAATTGATTGTGTCCATCAGTCCAAGTTATATGACAGCTTTGTCACTCGGCTGCCCTGCAGAGTAGTGAAGCCATGGGCTGAAGGGGCTGTAGAAGTGCATGGGAGAGTAAACAGGAGCATGTACTGCTGTTATTTCTATGGCACTACACATAACAGACTAAAAAAAGCTGATGCTGCTGTAATGTTAAATAAAGCACCTTCTGGAATTGTTTTGTCAGCTGGGATTCCTCCCTGTAATTTCTTTATGAGTAAGCTTTTCTAAAGCTTACCATGAACTTCACTTTAGAATGTATTTTTATCACAGATTCACATCAGAGAATCACAGAGGTTGGCAGACAGCTTTAGAAATCATAGTCCAAAGTCCTGCTCAAGCAAGTTTACCAGGAGAGTCATCCAGTTGGGCTTTTAATATCTCTAAGAATTGAAACTCCACCACCTGCCTAAGAAACTTGTTTCACTGTTTAATTGTCCAAACACTAAAAAGTATTTTCTTCTGTTTAAGTGGAATTTCCCATGTTTCAGTGTGTGCTTGTCTTGTCTTGTCTTGCTCTTGTTCTGTCACTAGGCACCACTAGAACAGTCTGGCTTTGTTTTCTTTATTCACCCCACCAGGTATTTGTACACATTGAACTCCTCTGCCTCATGATCACTGCAGCCGTAGCTACTCCCAGCATTCACTTTTCCAACCAGTTTTTCTGTGAAAGCATCAGAAGCAACAGAGTTTCTTTGGCTCCTCAGTCTCCTATGTCAGAAAATCATCATCAGTGAAGTCCAGAAAATTCCTGAATTACATGTCCTCTACTGCATTAACTCTGCAGAAAATACCAGGGTGTCTAAAGACCCCCATGACAGCAGGGCATTGGAAAGTGAAATTTCTTCCAGGAATAAAAATACCATAATCGAGAAACAAACAGTTATGATCTTTCCTCCAGCTTAATCCAAAGACCTGTGGAAGCTCTAGGCATTAGATGTAAACAGCAAAGAATATAAGGAAATTATTCAGCACTATATTCAATTATTTCCTTAGTTTTGTCTAATAACTCCTCTGGTGAAAATCACTTCATTTCAGTTTTGAGTTACCAGAAAAGAAGACACTATGTCTGACTTCTGTTTTGGTGCCACTCAGAAAAACATAGGGAGAAAGAAAAGTTCATGCTTGCTTGTAAGACATCTGTAAGCCTGGAAAGAATTGCAGAACCCTGAGAACTTACCCCAATACTGCAAGCTGAAGTGCCCCAAAAGATTGTAGAGACACTGACATTGGATTGTGTCACAGACCCTTTCCCATACGGAGTAGAGAGTTAGTCACTTAGGGTGAAGGGATATGGTGGGTTGCTCTTGGGTGGGTGGAGCAAACAGCAAACCTTTGTGTTCATCAGGCATATTTATGAAGCATTTTGAACACCTATGTGGCTTAACCATATATTGGTCGAGGATGTTGTAAGATTACAAGGAACATTCAGAGTGAAGAAAAACTGTTAAAAAAAGGAAGGAATATAAAGCAGTAGGATGGCCAGGGATGTCTAACCTGCACAGGACACCAGAGGGGACAGAAGAAGGTGAGAATGGCTGCAAGAGCAAAGAAGTCCAAGTTTGAACTGCAGCTATTTTTCATGAAGTAGAACCACAGGTAGCAGCCTCATTTTCCCTTGTATCAACAGGCTCATTGTGATATTTGCAAGAAGAGAGTAGCTTTTGAACAAATAGGAAAATTAAGATATTTCTGCTGTGATGGAAAATTTGCAGCTCACAAGAGAAACTTGTGCCACAACAGTAGCAACTGTGAACAAAAGCAGATGGAGAATAATCCTGAACAGCATTTTTCCTTCATACAAACAACAGAAGTTTAACTCTCTTAAATGATCACAGAAGCCATTTAACAATGCCAAGTTTTTAAAATCAACAGACCCTGTTTTTTTTTTTTAATTCAATAACTTAATATTTACAGCTGCTTAATCCATGCAAGATCTGCAATCAATTCATCTGACAATTTTGTTGATTTGCTATTGTGCTGCATTGTTCCCTTTTCTGCTACGTCATTAATTTTAAAGTACCTCTACGCTTTTCACTTGAAAACATGTCTTATATATTTCATAATACCACATGAATTTTTTAAATGGCATTTACAGGTACCTATATAATGTAAATTTCAGTCTATAAAACAAACTGTGAGTAACTAGAGCTCTATTTAATTGAAGACCCTAGTGTGTCACTTTTAAAGAAACCAAGATGTCTATCAAGGAAAGTCAGGAACCCTTCTGGACTAGGAAAGGGGCCCCTCACCAAAAATCACCACAGCCTTTGAAACGAAGAGACTTTAATCAGAAAATGTAGAGAAAAAGGATGACAATTCTTTACTACAAATATCTATACGTATAGCCAAAAAACCCAGAACAGAACAAACAGCAACACCATAACCAAAACATTCCAACAAATCAAGTTCTATCTCTGCCCCTTCAGTGCAGTTCTATTCACAGAGAGAAGAAGGCGATGCCGCACCTCAGGAGGCAGCGACTGCGATGAATCACTCACGGGGTCCGGCGAGGCAGACTGGGACCAGGGAGAGGCGCTGGCTCCAAAACTGACATGGGAATGGCAGCCACAGGAACATGATGAAACCCTTCCCATGGGCAGTGCAAAGACCCTTTCCTACTGTCCTTTGTCCACAAGTGTTGAGCTGGGGGCAGGGGTTAGGGTAACCACTCCTCTGCAGATGGCATCGGCCCTTCAAGGAGACTGTAGTGAATCCAGGCAGCGGTGACTGTTCCCTCAGAAGAACNGGACCATCTCCAGATGACTTTTTCATATCTTCAGGGATGGAGATTGCAGAGCCTCTCCAGGACACCTGTGTGAATGTTCATTCAGCCTCACAGTGAAGAAGTGTCTCCTGATATTTCTAGGGAATTCATTCTGTTTCAGTGTGTGCCCATCACCTCTGGCCCTGCCACTGGACACCTCTGGAAAGAGTCTGGCTCCATCCTCTCTGTGGCCTCCCTTCAGGTATTTGTACACATTAATAAGATACCCCCTGAGCCTTCTCTTCTCCAGGCTGAACAGTCCCCTCTCTCCCAGACTCTCCTCAGAGGACAGATGCTCTGATCCCTTCATCATCACTGGAGCCCCTTCCTGGACTCTTTCCATGTCCATGTCTCTTATGTAATGGGGAGCCCAGAACTGGAGTCAGCACTCCAGGTGTGGTCTCCCCAGTGCAGAGGAGAGGGACAGGAGTACATCCCTCCTCCTGCTGGTAACACTCCCTAATGCAGCCCAAGATGCTCTTGGTGGTTTTCTTTTGCCACAAGGACACAATGGTGGCTCATGGTGAACTTGGTGTCTACTAGGACCCCCAAGTTCTTTCTGTGAAGATGCTTTCCAGCTGTGCAGCCTCCAGAATGTACAGGTGTTGCCTGGGGCTGTTCCTCCCCTGATGTATGATGTTGTACTTCTCCTTGTTGAACTTCCTGAGGTTACGCACCACAAAATACACCATGAAACAAATATATTTTATTAATTCCTGTTTGATAGAGCTCCCAAGGCAGTGGTAGTACTTTCAAGTACCATTACCTCCCTGATAAAGGTTACCTGTTCAAAGCAACAGGAATCATACAGCACACTCCTGCTGTGAATATAGGGATAGAAAATGTGACACATGGCTTGTTTTTGTACCAAGCTCTGAAGACACTACGTTTTCCTTCCCTAAAATGAAACATGTTCTATTCATGGCCTGGCCATGCATTGTGATTTCCTATAATGCTATTATAGGTAAGTCTACTAAAGGACACACAGTGGCAATTATTCACCCTAGCAGTAGGCACTGTAAGCACTTGCAGATTTTGGTCATAATATGTGCAGAATCTGTAGAAATAGAGATAAAATCTCAGTCTCACAAAGCAAGGAGTTAAAATGAAAAGGAAGCATGTTAAAGGTATAATGCCATGCAAAGATGCTGACAAGTCTGAACTCAGCTGAAAAGATTGTGGCCAACTTAGTACTTGGCATGGATGTGGTAGCAATCATTAAAGGAATTAAAGGAAAACAGTTATTAAAAGCTACAGTGTATATGCAAAGTGAATTTCTACTGAGATGATCTGTCTCACTTTGAAGAAGCCAGAAATTTGATGGAAAACACATGTGAAAATCTATGCCAAATAAAGGTACGCCATGATCAATAAAATCTTCCTACTCGGAATCCCCTGACTTAGTCTGTCAGGAGCTTTTCATAATTGCTGCAGACAGCTTCACACAAAACATGACTGTGAAAGCAGCAGCTACTTCCTTCTGCAGACATGCAAGGAAACATGCTATGCATCAGAACATAATAATATTTTTGTATGAAAGATGTTATTCAGAAAACATTACAAAATTATTCATTGAAATAATTTGTGCTTAAGAACTACCTGTGCTAGTTTTCTTCAAAAAGAAAAATTTCCAAACACCACCAGAAGCAGAGGCTTCTGTGAGCAGTAGAACTGAAAGCATTTGGTTTTAAAGACAGCTGTATAGTAAGAGAGTTTTCAAGTACTTGTATAAATATAAGACACATATAGATTCTGATTCTGATCCCTAGTATATTCATGAAAGCCAGGAGAAAGCCTCCCCAAGCCAGTGGAGCTACATTCATGAGGAGGTCCAATTTAAGACAAAAATACAAATTTGATGTTGTTAAACAGGTGGTGACCATCAGGCCTGTTAAAATCAGACCACGAACTCATTAAAGCAGGAACAGTTTCTTTGTTTGTGGCTGGCATCTTATTTCTTAATTGCAAGTGTTATTACAAAAATAAGAATAGAAAGGAAAGCTGTGGCTTTTGTTAATTCAAAGCAGAACTAGAACTACATCAGTTTGTTAGGGTTGGAAGCCAAATTTTTGCATGCATAAATAACAGACACCCTATTAAGCCATGTCAAGCACTAGAAAGTCAAATAACATTTGACTTTGTTATGGTCACAGACACTGTTCAATACTAACATTTTACACAATCTCCTGCTTTTAAAAGTAGAATTAACCATGCATGTTTTTCTATGTAAAGTTCAACAAAAATTCAAAATCTCTTGATGCAAATAGAAGAGAAAAACATCAGTGTTGAAAAAATATACTTCTGAAAATGTTGAAAAAGGCAAAATTAAATATTCAGCTTACCTTAGCTTGTCTCATAGTGATTTTCCTGGTTTTGTTTATAATATTCTCTAAATGTTACTAACTAAGTCTTTCTACTGATGGTTCCTATGTGCCAAATCAACACATTGAATTTTGAAAACAGTCAAGAAAGAGTGCAGTAAAAAGTCTAGGAAATAATATAATATTAATATTTAATTAATTTCTATAATAGACGTAAGGAGGAAATAGTAAAAAGAGAAAAAAACAACAGGAAAATACTTTTTTTTTGAGAAACTGCACATACTGACACAACTGTGCTCCCACCGAAGGAAGAAAAATATTTTATATTAGTGAAACATAGGCAAGGTTCTTCAGTCACCTAGAAATGTTGCAAGCTGAAAAGATGTGTAACCTTGAAGACTACTTCGGAGACAAAGAGAACATTATATTTTATTTTATTTTGTTCACTGTTATTTGGCACTAGAAATAGAAAGGTAGTCTCAACAGCAGCAAAAAAGCTTCAGTCAGCCACTAAAACATCCAAATGTGGTAATAAAGACACCTATTAATTTTTTTCTCTGGCATCCTGTGGAGGTGATACTAAGAACTTGGGTCACAATCCCGTGCGGTGCTACAGGGTGGGGAAATAGTGGCTGGAAAGCTGCCTGGCAGGAAAGGAGCTGGGGGTGCTGGTTGAGAGCCAGGTGGACACAAGTCAGCAGTGTGCCAAAGTGGCTGGGAGGCCTCAGGGCATCCTGGCTTGTACCAGCAATAGAGTGGCCAGCAGGACCAGGGCAGTGACCATCCCCCTGTACTTGGCACTGGCGAGGCCAAATACCTCAAATCAGGTATCCAGTTCTGGGCCCTTCATTTACACGAAAGACATTGAAGCACTGCAGTATGTCCAGAGAAGGGCAAGGGAGCTGGTGAAGGTACTGGATCTCAAACCTCAGGAGCAGAGACTGAGGGAGCTGGGGTTGTTTATCCTGGAGATAAGGAGGCTTGGGGAAACCTTATCACTCTCTACAACTGCCTCGAAAGTGATGGAAGTGAGGTGAGTGTCCGTCCCTTGTCAGATGTAATAAGCAATAGGAAGAGAGAAAATGGCCTCAAGTTGCACCAGGGAAGGTTTGGATTGGATATTATGAAAAAATTCTTCAGCAATAGGGTCCTCAAGTAGCGGAAGAGACTCTCCAGGGAAGTTGTGGAATCGCCATCTTTGGAAGTATTTAAGAGATGCACCAACACAGCGCCACACAGTTTAGTGGTGGAGTTGGCAATGTTAGATTTACAGTTGCCCTCAAGGTCCAACCTAAAAGATGTTTTCCAACCCAAATGATTTTATGTTCGATCGTATGATTCTAAAAAAACAACAGAGGTCCTAACATAGGAACATGTGCTTTTAAGCATCCTTTGAACAGCATGGTTAGGGATTGTCTTCAAAAAAGATCCAAAGGACAATTAGTGAATAAATTTATAATGATTATGAAAGGCATCTTAGCTCATCTGGTACATCACAACAGAGGATCAAGGCCTTTACATTCACAACAGAAACAAGCCATTACTTTTTAAAATGAGTTGTTGAGTAAACAGGTTATTTTCTTTGCCTTAGTGTGCTTTTTTTTTTAACCCAAATATGAGATTCAAATTTTCTAATATACTTTAAAGCCCCCCACAACACTAGATTAAAAATACTTCTCCTTTCTCATGCAACAGTATATAGATTCATGTTCAGAATACCACTTCAGCTGTCAGTGAGACAGCTGCTAGTTCACTGGGATGTAAACTTAAACCCACTTCTTGTTCCCATACACGCCACTTGAATTTTCCTTGTGACTGAAAGGTACACAAAACAGGCAATGGGTCAAATCCTAGTCTTACCCCATCAGACATAAAACTCAGCAACTCCCAAGAAATCAAGGCAGGCAGAATAACACACAAAAGAAGCCAGGTCTTTTAGGCAGGAGCACTAATCTATCTGCAAAACAGCCTTGTATGCTTTTTCCTTTGCCTCTCAACCCATTTGTGTACAGCTGTGCCATCTATTTACCATTTCTGCCACTGCTTATCTTAAGGGCAAAGTTCTGTTTATTCAAAAAACTTCTGCCTTCATCCACCTTCACCATTTGCAACTGTGGACCTCCAGCCACTCCACTATATTCAGATGGTTCCTTGGCAAACTCCCCTTCCCCCTAGGAGTAGTGTCCCAAAGACTAAGTTCTGACTTGTGTTTGACAAGCATTCCTGTTTCAAAAGAAAGTGCACAGTGTTCACAACTGAGTGCAACTGGCATTTGGAACAAATGACTACACAGCTTCAAACATAGATTTAAGTTTGTGGGTTTTAAAACCCCTTTAAGCTAATCACAGAACAATTATCAGCATTTGTAATGGTGATTTCTCATATGCCACTGGGGATTGTTTCATAATCAGAAAGAAAAGAAAAAGAACCATGCAGTAAAAGTTCTGCCAGAAAAGGAGTAGACCAAACCAGACAGATGGATAATATTAACTGAAAGGACATCCAGATTTGTGATTTTCTTTTTCCTTAACAGCAATATCAACAAACAAATTAAGAAAGATCATAATATTTCTTCAATTAACTGTTCAAACACTAAGACTCTTTGTATTCCTTAGGTGAACTGTCAGCACCATCAGCTTTGTCTCCCATACAGACAGGGCACATGGGGATAGGCAGAGATCTGCTCCTGTTCTGGAGACTTTATAGTGAAAAACTGTGCACAAAACCCAAAGGCATAGCACACACTCTGCCATGCAGTATTACTGAAACATTATGCTACTGATGCATTTTGCCTGTCCTAGCACAGGGCATGAAGGCATGCACCGACCTCCCAGGTGTGTGGTGAGAGAAACCACACACCAAGCAACGTGTGTTTGCTCTGCCTGTATAAACATCCCTGTATTGAAACACTCAGCCAGATCTGACTGAGTTTCCCTTATCCCATCTCAGAGCACACCATGTACAGAGCACATGCACACACTGAGTGAAAAACCATAGGAAATAGTCCTTAAGCAAAGCAGGCATTATGATAAATTGTCTACTTATTCCCATGTACTCTCCAATGGTAAAGGAAATTATGCCAAAGAAGTTCATATATGTGCTTTTGTTTCTCCCATACTAGTCCACTCTGTAACTAGCTCCACAAGTAACTTTTTTCCTCTTGATGCTCAAGTTTCCACTCAAAACCTAAAATTTGTGGCCACTAAGGCTATTATCTCCAAGGCTAGGAGCCATGTGTCTTTCTTCTTTGGTGGCTTCCACAGTTGGATACTATAATCAGGATCAATTACAGAATTATTGTCTAACAAGGACAGCCACTTCTCATGGCTTTACTTTTCTCATCACTTACTCTGCCTCTTCAGACAGTGATTGAGACAATTCAGATTCCTGTGCCCCAAACAGTAATAAATAGGAGAAGCTTTAGCACACAGGATTTATTGGAAAAAAATTCTTTCTGCATATAATAGGTCACAACATGGACCAAATGTCACTAGAAAGTTACTGCTAGGTCATGAGAAACTCTCTGAAAATACTAGGGCAATGTCTGTAAACATCTTCTGAAACATTTGAAGGTAACACAACATTAGATAAAAGAACATCGATGAACTGAAGAAGGAAGAGGGAGCAAAATCTAGCTTTTTCACACATGAAGCTTTGTCTGTGCAACAAATGGAGATGTAGGCTCCTACAGCCCATACAGGAAGATGCAGCTTCATCAAACACTGCTTTGCTGGAGTCACACAAAACAGCTCCATGTGAGCATCAAGTGCTGGGAGAGTGGAGCTGACAGTGCTCCACCAGCAGCTGGGCAAGGGGATGTGCTGTGGGCCCATGGCACGCCAGACAGAGGAGTTTCTCCTGCTGAGTTTCCTAAACAAAACCTGAATTTTCAATATGCACAAAAAGAACAGATCCACACTGTGAGAAACAGAGTCTCAACCAAACAAATTTTTATAATAATAAAAAGTTTATTATATGGTAAGAACAATACAGGCCTGGACACAAGGGAGAGTCTTCGCTCCACCAACTTGTGATGTCAGGTACAATGTGTGTCTGGCTTTTATCCAGCCACTTTATACATATTCATTACATGGTATACATATGTATTTTACATACTTCTCCTTATATGGCTACAGTTAAGTCATTATTTTTACAACTGGTTAATTACTACATTACAATTTAGTGTCTTTGATAACTCCTTACCATAATTCAGGTNTTCCTTTTGTTTTGCAGACTTTCGCCATTTTTCTAAATTCAATAAAAAGAGGTTTTTCTAACAATTTAATCATTTAGGTTGAAAAAATCTTTTAAGATCATCATCATAATTTTGTGCCTTGTTGGTCAAATTACAGAGGATAGGTGTGGGAAACTGCAGCGGGCTGCAGATCCCTTGACGGAGCAAGAAGAATTTGACCTTGGCCAGATTGTTGTGTGCCCGTGAAGATAAACAACTTGCAGAGATTGAGAACCCATGAGAAACGTATGATAAGAAACCTGGACGAGTTTGTACGGACAGTAGTTTGTGACTGTGGCCAATAGGTGATTGTTTGTGTGTAATGAGCACCAATAATGTTAGTGCACGTACACTTAGGAAATATATAAAAGTAAGTGTGTGGAAAAGATGAATATATATATATAATAAAAGAAAGTTTCACTTTTATCTGTTCGGGATCTTTGCCTGCTTTTTATCATCCGTCCCATCAACAACAGATAGGTGTGGTCAATACAAGGCCAAACCCTAGCAAAATGTGCTCTATGATAACTGAAATAATTTAGCTAAGAATATGTGGGTCCCTTTTGATACCCTTGGATGAGGCTTTGACAAGTTTATTCATATTACAGCAAAAAAAAGTAGTCTTTGCCCTGCAACAAAAACACTCTAAAATCTGATGGATAAAAAGGGTTCACATAAAGATGCTTCACTAGCAGCTAATCTACAAAACCAAAACATGTGAGTGTGATTTCCCCACTTTAGAAGAGAATTTCTCAAAGAATGAAGACCTGACAGTAGTCTTCAAGTTACCCATGATGCAGGAATTGGGTGTCAGTGCCAGATAGTAGGTTATCCTCTGTCCCTTCCTCTCATTTGTCTCTTAAATGGATTTCAAATGCAGCATTATGTTTCCAATATGATTATGTTGACGTGCGGAAAAAGACCCCACAACTAGGTAGTTGTAGAGAAGGTACGTTTATTTAGCGCAGGGTGCATGGGCGATTGCTCCACCAAAATCATGCACACCCCTCTGTGCTTACAGATTTGTTTAAAAATANCATTCCTCTTAGTGTTAGTTCTCTATGTTACACTGTATCAGTTCCCTCTTAGAGTTAGTTCCCTATCAGTTATTGATACCTCATATCAATGTGATTCTAATGCTCCAATTCAGACAAAAGAGTCAAGTTACCTGTACTTTTTAAGCCTTTCATTTAGCATTCTCCTAACTTTAATATACATTACAATGCCACATATTGCCATTGCCCTTTGGGACTGGAACTGCAGCAAAGCATCAACTGTAAGACTTAGTGGACATTACAAATAAAATCAGATTTGTTAATGCTCAGAGAACAAGAACCAAAGACCACAAGTTTTCCTAGGAATAGATAAAAGGACAAAAAAGTCTCTGTCTCTCTATTCCCCAGCACCAATACACTTTTACATTATTTTCTTCTACCCTGTAAAGAAACAGCTTGCAGTTACCTTCAAAACACCATCTTCACTTGAGAAAGGTTAAAAGATCGGGTTGGGCCTTCATCCCTCTCCCAGGACAGGGAAAAACAGTTTTGAAAAAGCTCCAACACAAGCAGTTGTAGACCAGAAGATTCCTCATCATCCAGCCCTGAATTCACAGGACTGAGTAAACCTGTTTAACAGGTTTTTGTAGGAAAGAAGGATAAGAAAGACTAGCTTTGAGGCTACCTGTCAATGTATTCACAAGTGAATTACCTACCCCTGAGTTCTAAGGCAGACCTCTTGACCTCTGCTCTTCAGCCCCTCCTCAGCTCTGCCCCTTTTAGGCCAGGATGCTGCAGGTAGATAGCAAACACTAAAGAAACTGTGAGACACAGGTTATCTAGGTTTCTTGGTATTACAAAAACACACAATTCACTGAACCAAGTGTCATCACAAATAACATGTAGTATTTGTGACTACAACGAAAAGACTTATTCCCATGGCAATAGTAAGTTACCCTAATAGCAGCCTAGTTAAACAGAACAGGATTAAGAAACTGAATAATTTATTGTTTCCACTACATTAAAATATGAAATATTTCACAAAATTCAATGACAACTAATCTCTTCAACTAATAGTTACTATTATTTATCAGCTTTATCATTGCTTAATTTTTACATCTAGTAAAAGCTAATTTATTATATCAGCTTGTACCAGGGGTGATTTAATTGTCATTAATAAAAAAGCAACTAGAAGAGAAATAAACTGATTTTCTGGCAAGAATATTCAGATGTGATTAAGCTTTAAGTACATGAAAGAGAAATTAAACCTATGATGTAACAATGGTAGGAAACCTGCAACTACAGTAGCTTTAGCAATTGGCTTTTCAGTGACAATCTGGAACAAGATGAAGATAATTATATCCTAATCCTATGTAATACTCCCTCAAAAGTTGCACTCTATTTTTACCTCTCAACTTGCTTTTCAATGAAGACATACAAAAGAGAAGAGCCTGTTAAACAAAATTCACACTTCTGCTGAAACCAAACACACCAGTTCAGTGAAGACACATCTATTTTATTACCTTTTACAGTCTTTCCCAAACCTTTGCTGACTTCCTTGTTTCACAGATGCTAATTATGGGTTTCTTTTGCTCCAAGAGGAATTACAGCCTTCAGTTCTCTCCCTCATGACACTCCATGTTCCAGAAATTTTCTTTTTGTTTAACCTTTTTCACCGAATCTGTCTTGTTGATGAATTCAATTAGCAACTTAATTTCACCATCTAAACCCACAGTCAGATAGAAAAGGAATGTCTGCCTCAGAAGTAGCACAGTCATAAACAGGCCTAAACAGATGCTGAAAACACATTCCAAGTCCTGTTCTAAATTATTTTAGCCAGGAATTTGTTACTTCTGTATTAGATTTCATGTGTCTGAAGACATTCTTTTGACACCTCATATATTATGTAATCCTCTACTAGTTAACTTCTACTCTTCTAAATCTCTTATTAGTAAAATTATCTCAGGAAAGTATTCACAAGCTTAAAAGTTTGTGTATTTTTTCTGCTCAATTACCTGGTCTAACTAGCACACTTTGTCTCCCATCTATCCTTACATCACCACAGCTAAAACAATATTATCATTAAAAGAACAATCCGTCTCTTAAATATACTATTTTTTGCAGCTACAACACTTTTCAGCTTTGAGTTGCTGAAATTAACATATAAGATTTCCAAAAGCACTTGTCATGACTTAAAACTGATCCTATTGAAGCCTTAGGGTTTAGTCTGGGACAGGACAATGCTGGTTGTGTGTTTAGTTTGAGGCATGAGATGCTGTAAAGAAGTGCCATGGAAAGGCACCTGGGGGTCCTGGTGGATGGCAAGTTGGATATGAGTCAGCAGTGCCCTGGCAGCCAGGAGGGCCAACCACGTTCTGGGGGGCATCAGGCAAAGCATCACCAGCCGGTCGAGGGAGAGGATTGTCCCGCTTTGCTCTGCACTGGGGCAGCCTCACCTGGAATATTGTGTGCAGTTTTGGCACCACAACATAAGGAAGATATTAAGCCATTAGAGAGTGACCAGAGGAGGGCAATGAAGATGGTGAAGGACCTGGAGGGGAAGCCCCATGAGGAGCGGCTGAGGGCAGTTGGTGTGTTCAGCCTGCAGAAGAGGAGACTGAGGGGAGACCTCATTGCAGCTACAACTTCCTTGTGAGGGGGAGAGGAGGGGCAGGCACTGATCTCTCTTCTCTGTGGTGACAAGTGACAGGACCCAAGGGAGTGGCCTGAAGTCAGGGGAGGTTTATGTTGGATATCAGAAAAAGGTTCTTCACTCAGAGAGTGGTTGGGCACTGGAACAGGCTCCCCAGAGAAGTGGTCCCAGCACCAAGCCTGACAGAGTTCCAGAAGCATTTGGACAATGCTCTCAGGCACGTGTGATTCTTGGGGTGTCTTGTGCAGGGCCAGGAGTTGGACTCAGTGTTCCTGATGGGTCCCTTCCATCTCAGCATATTCTAAAATTCTATGATTTATTGGAGAGACATTGATTTTAAAGGAAGAAATACAATACCAGAACTAAACCCTTCCAGATACCTTGGCTTTTTGACCTAACTCCTATTGAATGGAATGCCTAGGCAAGAGTTAGGCAGGTAGTAACTTTCAGATGTACCTGATTAGTTATATTCTTTTTTCCTGCTGCTCTATGTTGCTTGCTGAGCAGAGTATGTGAAACCTGGCCCTCATTCATCTTTTTATGAAAGAATACTTTACAAGAACAGAAATATCAGTTGTATCTCCTGGTGTGTTTGATTTGTCACTATGAATGGTAGTTCTGTTACTAGGATGCTCCAACAGGATTAGGAGCACCTTAAGTGCCTATCATGTACTTGACAGACATGGTAGGCCCGATGCAAATTCACCTTTACCCTTAAAATACTTTCTCTTTTCCTATACTGTATGCAAAGCAGATTTTGACCAGCTTGAAACCAAACAAAATCACTGCAGCAACTGGAAAAATCCCTGAAAAATAGTCTTTACCATGATATGAGTCTCATGCAAATGCAACTCAAAAAGAGCCATTTATGAAGATAAGAAAGGTTTATTACAGAAGCCTCCAAAACAGTCTCTGCAAAACCCAAAATCTGAGACCAGATGTAGCTTTGCTTCCAGATCCAACACAACTTTTGTTTCTTCCTGTTTCTGGATCCACCTCCAAATACAAAGCTAAAAAGGAACATATAACTCTTACTTGTAGTTTATTTTCCAGGTATGCCCACAGCAAATACATGGCAGTTAACATTCTTTGGTTTCCTGTGATGGTAATTTCTTCTTAAGAAGCACCTAGAGGTATACAACAGCTCAACATCTCTCTATATTAGCTTACTGAGACTTATTTTCTTCTATAACTTGTTATTATAGAGCAATAGTTGCAAACTTTTTCTAAATGCTTTGCTTAGGCTCCAGAAAATTGTCAACAGAAGCTATTTACACACCTTCTTATGATCTATAAAAATAAATGGATAGTTCAAACACAATCAGCTTTGTACATGCACAGAAACTGTAAAAATAAGTAATTAAGAGTGAAGTAAAAGGTATTCCATTTATTATTCTGTTGGTTGGGTTGGTTTTTTTTCCCCAGTAACAAATTGGTTTAGTAACTGGGCTAGTTCTAAAACACAGTAGACACCACATGAAAGACAAAAGTCATACATAGATTTACTAAATATGACTACCACTGTGACTAGTTCAACTATACAAAATACCAAACAAATTAATACTAATAAGATGTTTAAAATTAAATGTTACTCTCAGTTTTTCTAGGTTCCTAAGCAATAGAAGAAAATATATAATAGATGGAGTACTTTTTATGGTAACTGGACAGACAAAATACAGGAGGAGTAACAATTAAAACTTCCATTTAAAGTGTTATGCTGCTCTTTTGGAAACTTAAGTCAATTAAGGTTCCATGTTCATAACAGCTCCAGTCATTTGACATAATCACATTGAGAGCTCTCAAGGTTTCGCATGACTGCACTGCTGCATGATGGCTTCATATACAAAGTACTGCAATGAAAGGAAAAGAAGAAAAGAACACCCAGACTCTTTTTACATCTTCAGATATATAAATAATTGGTTAGGCTCTACCTTATTCCAGTTATTAATGACAGAATCATTTATCTTCTTTCACATTTCAATTGCAGGGAAAGAAACCAAGTAATGATTATATGAAATAGATATATATGAAAAAATGTTTATAGGAAAAACCTCCAATAAAATCTACAATTTGTACTTTAGAGTGGTCAGTGTTTGGGCCCATGTCCTAAAATAAAACCTAAAATTTGTAACTCAGAGTAGTCAGTTTTAGGGATGGGGCCTTTAGGTATTTTAATTTCATGGAATTGAGTTTAAGCCACCTGCATATTAAAATCACTAAAAACATGGAGAAAATACCTTTTTAAAACATCCTGAAAATACTCCATTTTCTGGGTGCAAGATGAGAAAGATTTTAATGTTTATCATTGTTATAGTTTCAATACTGG
>VWZF01004353.1:0-10138 GCA_013396755.1 Sclerurus mexicanus
CCTGCTGAACTAGGACAGAGATATACATGCATACATACATATCCATATCTGTATCTGTATCCATACAGATATATGTATATGGGCTCAGTAAGGAGTAAGAATTTCTTGCTACTGATAGAGCTTTGGGGATATCTGTTAGGCAGAGGATTGGGCAGAACAAGTAGTGGGCAATGGTGCAGAGCATCACATGTCTATGCCAAGCCATAGTCACAGTAAACTCCGAGTGTGAGGTCCTGGCCCTGATGAAGTAAATGAAAAGTCTCACACTGGCTCTAGAGTCAATATTTCACCCTGTATGAACAAGATATTAAAAAGGAACTGATTAGAAAGGAGAAACCCTGGTATCCAATGACCATGGCAAGGAAAACAGGAACAGTACATGACATCTTAATGATACTTTAATTTAGCAACATATTTTATTCTCTTAGGTACTGATGTAGTATAAGAGTAATTCCTTGACTCCAAATCTATCTACTTTATTGGTTTTGTGTCATTGCCACAAGGTGCACTTTGAGGCTTGTTGTAGCTTTATAAATGGCCATTCTGAGGTCATAGGAATGGGAGAATTCCATTCTTGAGGGTCTTTTTTGATGTTACTCTGATTTGAGATTACTACCACAGTATGTTGCATCAGTCATGTTGGATATGCAGTAAATGACCTTGACTGTTAGCAAGTCATTAAACAGCAAACCATCAACAAAATAAAACTTAGTGTTTCCTCTTTTGCATTTGGACATGAAGGACAGTACCTGATTCTTCCTGAGCTGCTATAATCAGAAGAAAAATACTGCTGACTTACTGGTGAGGACAGGAAATCCTGTGGGCTGAAATGAGAGAATGTTTTGCTGGCTGCTCTCCTGTTACTGAAGAAATTCAGAGGCTGGAATTTCTTGATTTTATGGATTTGAATGAGTTGTTTGGAATAGTTTGCATGGGACCTCAAGCTGAAGGCAAATGCAAGAGCAGCTTTGTTTGGAATAGTGACTTTTAAGCATGAAGAAGTGTCAAAAAACAGTGTAATATGTGCTTCTGCTAAAGTAGTTGAGGATTATTATATCTCCCTTTTTCAAGAGGTGCAGGTAGACAAGGGAAGCATGTTTTATCACCTTGGAGTGGGAGAAGTTTAATATTTAGAATCCTTTTTTTTTGTGTGTGTTTTTAGTCCAAAGCACTGGCTGCTTTGGTGATTCTCTTCATTATAGCTCCAAGCTCAGTTCAATTTTTCTGTCATATATATATTTGTATTTTATGTTTAGTTGAGTTAGATCTTAAAATAAGCATCGTCCTTTGAAAGATTTCTGCTGCTTATGAGAATGCCTTAGCTAAACTAGAAGATATGTCTGATAGAAAAGGGAGAGTATCAGGAAAACTTGACATGAACCATCCTGAAATGTGGTACACAAGCCTGTAACATGACCCAGTGTGATGCACTCACTCCTGATATATTTTTAAAATACTTGAGAATCAAACTCAGCCAATGGAGGTTTGTGTACTTCTTTCTAATATACTCGAATAAAGCAGAAGACCCACTGAAGGGTCTCCTTTAGGCTGTTGGGATGTTTCTCTGAAGAAGTGAGTTGGACCACCCTCTGATCCAGTAGGAATGTTCAGTGAAGGGTCTCCATAACAGGACACTGACAGACTGGTTTGGTAAGAGTGTCTCAGCTTTCCTGAGGTGCTGGCAGACAAATAAACACTAAGGAACAAGGAAATCTCCCCTTTTCACATGACAGTAAATTGGCATCATGGACAGGATTGCCATGGATAGTCTGCTGCAAAAATATAAATCTGCCCCTCCCTAGGCTCAGAAGGAGTGGGCTCATGTGCTGGTTTAAAGATAAACCAGTGGGAGAAATGAACCCAACTCAAGAGAGATTACACACTAGAGTTACAATTTAATAAAAAGATTACAATAAATACAATGATATAGAGGAAAATTAGTTTTAACCCACAAAAAACAGATGTATAACTCAGCACCCTGGGACACAAACAGAACAGTGTTCATTAGCCCCTGTGCTGAGTACCACATGGTCCCCCTGAGTACAAAGTAAAAGGAAAGGAAAACCTGTTGGTGAGGATGATGGTCACAGTTCTGTCAAAGTAATAATTGCAATCTTGTAGAGAGTGGCAGTCACAGTCCTGTTGAAGTTCTGGTCCTCCTCTGGATCTGAAAAGTGGTACCAGAAGTTCCAAAACCTGAAGATTATATATGCTCAGGTTCAGGTGCGAATGCCCAGTACCTCCCTCAGGGCAGGGAGTTTCACCATGGGTGATTTAACTCTGTGTGAGTCAAGGGATATTTTTGGAATCTTTGATGGTCGAGGTCATTGCAGATGCCTATTATGCCATTCCCTAATGGCCCATTAGCAGACATGACCCCTCAGGCTGGGTGTGAAGGTGCTAATGCCTCCCTGGAGGGAAGTTAACACAGCTGAGTCATTGATGTGAAGACAGAAACGCTCCCCTGCCTCACAGGGTTCTTTCACATCCAGCTTGTAGCCTGAGGTGTCAGGTGTGCCCTGAGTAGCTGCTGTAAATGAACCATTATTAACATTCCATGAGAAATGACATAGAGAGTTTGGAATACACAGTTTTGGTTACACCCACATAGTGATAAACTGGTCCCGACCCCTGTAACTAGGACAGCTCAAAACTTTTGGAAGGATGAAGTGAAAGTNGGAAGGCACAGGCAGGCAGGAGCAGGCAGGAGGAGGCAGGAGGAAGCAGCATAGCCCCGGTTCTCCAGTCCTCTGCTCAACAGAAGAGGCCTTGAGCCAGGCAGGAGGGCAGACACAGCAGCAGCTTCCCTACCCAACTTCATGCCCTCCCAAAACCAGTGTGGCAGGAAACAAAAGCAAAAATCCCTCCCCCAAATCCCCTGGCACTGGGGAGGGAAAGGGCGAAGCAGAGACAAAAACAAAACCTAAGAATTGCTCTCCCAAAAGCCACAACCCCCACCCTCCAGACAGCAGGGAGAAAAAACCAAAAAGGTCTCCACTCAGCCATCAAATAGGAATGCAAATATTCATTATTCCCTTTGTTGGCCACCAGCACGAAGCTTCAAGCTCTGGAAGGAATTCCAATGAGATTCTGAAATTATAACATTCATTTCCTTCTGAATGGATTTCTAATGTAGAGTATACTGTTTTGAAATCGGAAAATGAGGTGTTGAAGTCATCATTAGCTTCTGAAAGGAACATAGCATAGAAATTGGGAACTCGAGTTGATAAACTTGCTGCTGAAAATAAGCGTCTTAAAACTGAGGCTGACCACCTTAAAACTCTGCTTGTTGCAGCAGAGTGCAGAGAGAAACTGCTGCTGGGAAAACAGCCTCCTGTTTCAGTCAGGCAGCTCTATAAATCAGTATCTTATCCCAATATTGAGACTTGGAATGGGGATATTTGGAGTGATAGTGATGATGATGAATATATGGGGACCTCAAATTCCAACTCTTGGCTGATTTCGTTGTGACTGTTAGTTAAGACCAACACTGCTGTTGATAGTGATGATGAGACTCATACCATGATATGCACAATTCCTTGCATGCCAGTCAAGTTATTAAAATTACAGGAAAAATATTCCAGGCAACCAGGTAAATCTAAAGTTGAATATGTGTGGCGAGTTTCTCTTATGGGAGGACATCAAGCATTGTTGAGTGATGAGGAAGTGAGAGGCTTTTGGGGACCCAGAGTGTTTCTAACTACCACACCGGGAGGCCATGACTACTCCTTAACTGCATGGGCTGCGTACTGGGCAGGTTGTATAGATCCTGAGGAGAGAGAAGACATGCTGGTAATTGAAACTAACAGTATCTCTGAGTTGGCTGCATCAGTGCAGAAGGCAGCATGCATACAGGCAATGTATGAGAGAGATCCTACAGGTAAATCCCTGATGCAAGCCCTTATTGACTCATCATGGCTAAACCCTCTCATTCGTGAAAGTCTAAAGATGTATGTTGCAGATATTCAAGACCATCTGCAAAATAATAGACACAGTACTCATAGTTGCAGACAAGAGTCAGCAAGACCCCAACCTCACTTAGGATGAGTTTGTACAAGAAATGGTTAGTTATTGGGTGTCATATGGGTTGGACTATTAAATCATCTGCAGAAAAGCCACTGGACCTTACACAGCAAGTCTGCCAACTTAACACTTCACAACCCAAATTTAATGAAAGGTCTAAGGAAAGACCCAAATTCAATAGAGTGCAGTGACCTATGGTGTCAGGCTTGGGAACTGGGAGTACCCCATTTTTTGGTTGTATGGTGCCTCTAAGGATGCCCTCTGCAAGTTAGTTCAATCTTTAGTTGCAGTAAAGAAAAATAGTGGAAATGAGGATAAACAAAAAATTTGCATAGTCCTCCCACAATCTCAGGAAAAATCTTTGCCTTGCGATAAGTGCATACCTTTCTGCACCAAGACAGGACTTAATTGATTTGACANGGCTCCCAAATGAATATCCTGAACCTTCAATTAATATCCCAGTTGGTCCCAGAGGAGAGGGGAGCTTTAGCATGAAGCCACTGGCAGCCTCAACCCATGGTTAAACGGGGGATGGGGCTTCTCCCAAATGATTCAGTTGGTACTCAAGGGCTATTAACTACTTTCTTTGTGTGACTTAATTGCCAGCTATCCACCTCTGGGAGTTTTTCTGTAGCAGGCAGGAAAACTTATTGAGTTACCTTTTTCTCTTTCTTAGTTTGCCAGCATTTTTCACAATGGTAATGGGAAAATTCACTGAGAAGCCTAAACCCATAACAGGCGCAAGGAATAGATGTGTGATTCCTGCTGGTGACCTTGTTTCAGTGAGGAAATTCCATGCACACAGAGCAAGTAATAACTGCTGGGACTCGTGGGAAAGCAGTTCCCAGCAAGCAGTGGCACTGTTTTCCACCAGTGATGACAACAAGCACACTGATACCTCAACAGATCGCAGTTAACCAAGCAGTGCTCAACAGGACTATGTCCCACTGTGTTTTTCTCTTTGTATCTTCATGCTGAAGTATGATCCCATTGGGTGGTTCCCTGCAGGAATGGGGTTAATTCAGCACACAATTCAATGAAATTTCAATGAAAACAAATTTGGGGGTGTATGAAATTTTGCCACCGGTCAATATCCCATGTGACNTTTGACAGAATCCCAGGCAAAAAACTCATATCCCTGGGGAGAACAGTGAGCCACCCTTCCCGGAGGATAACGGCAGTACAGCTATGAGAGGTAGAAAAACTGGTTTTATTACAANCCCAAATGATTCAGTTGGTACTCAAGGGCTATTAACTACTTTCTTTGTGTGACTTAATTGCCAGCTATCCACCTCTGGGAGTTTTTCTGTAGCAGGCAGGAAAACTTATTGAGTTACCTTTTTCTCTTTCTTAGTTTGCCAGCATTTTTCACAATGGTAATGGGAAAATTCACTGAGAAGCCTAAACCCATAACAGGCGCAAGGAATAGATGTGTGATTCCTGCTGGTGACCTTGTTTCAGTGAGGAAATTCCATGCACACAGAGCAAGTAATAACTGCTGGGACTCGTGGGAAAGCAGTTCCCAGCAAGCAGTGGCACTGTTTTCCACCAGTGATGACAACAAGCACACTGATACCTCAACAGATCGCAGTTAACCAAGCAGTGCTCAACAGGACTATGTCCCACTGTGTTTTTCTCTTTGTATCTTCATGCTGAAGTATGATCCCATTGGGTGGTTCCCTGCAGGAATGGGGTTAATTCAGCACACAATTCAATGAAATTTCAATGAAAACAAATTTGGGGGTGTATGAAATTTTGCCACCGGTCAATATCCCATGTGACTAACGCTGCCCTGTGCCCCTACCAATGCCAGGCCACAGGGGATCATGACCCCTTCAAAAGCACTGTAGTATCAGACTGATTCAGTCTCTGTTGGTGATTTTCCCGCCCTGTTTCTAGGGCCCTGCCTTTGAATGTTCTGTTCATTATTTATCTGTGTGAGTACAACCATGCTTGAAAATGATTCCTCCATGCTACCCGGTAGCTCTCTGAAAACAGTGCTGGCTCACAACAGCAAGATGGATGATGGAGTGAAGCAAGAGAAACTTGGAGAATTATTCCCTTTGATTCCCTAGTTCAAAAATGTGATTACATCCCAGTAGGACACAAAAAATCCCCAGAGGTCCCACAGCAGAAACAAGTGGTGCACCTCAGGATAGCCTAGAGTGCTGAGTCCTTGTTTCAGAGCACAGCTATCCCCTGTGATCAATTATGGCAGGAAAGAATAGCTGATAACCATGTAAACGTGATAACTTCAACAGCAGCATATGGATCAGAATCACCAAAATAAATACATGCACTAAGTTTTGATTATCCATTATCTTAATTTTTAAAGGTTCTCAAGTCCAGCCTATGAGAGAGAGAAAAACCGGTTATATTACAAGCAAATAAACTGAAGAGGGGTTATTAACTTAGGGATTATTTTTTTGGTTTTGTTTGTTTCTAACCTATAGGCATTGCGTGAAGTTGTAAGGCATCTGGTCCAGTTTTGGAATAGATGCCAGGGATTAAGCGTTCAGGAATAGGGGAATTACATATTAACTAGAAATATAGATGAAGCAGTCTCAGCCACATGGCTGGCCATGTGGGCAGATGGAGGCTGCCATGGTGCCCAAAATTCCATCCTTGGCATGGGGAGGGACACAGCAGAACCAATCCGAGGAAGGGGAACGTCCCCCTGGGTTACGTAGATGGGGTTGGACCTTGAAAACCATTAAAAGCGGGATTTTTGAATGGGAAGGTGTGCTCTTGGGGACTCTGTGTGGCCTGGGCACCCAACATGTGTTGCAATTAAATTTTCCTGTTTGTTATATTTCTTTTGTCTCACAGATATTTGCTGTTTTTCTAAATTTAATAAAAGAGATTTTTCTCACAATTTGGGGGGCTCATCTGAGATAACTGTCTGCTGATCACAGCTGGGGGTCCCAGAGCCCCTGGAAGGCACGCTCTGCCCTGATTTTGGCGGCCCAAGGGCCTGGACCCTCCCCAGGGTTGGTCATGGCAAGGAACCTGTAATGAACAGCTGTGAAATAAAAGAAAGCGAGAGGAAGACCGGCCGGTATACAAATTAGGACCGGGGAACCCTTAAACTCTGTGCACAGAACCCGGTAAGAAACTAGTTACCTTTAAGCTCTTACCGGGCGGGTTGGGGGAGATGTGTGTGTGTGAATAAGAGTGTCAATAGACACAGAGCAACAGTAGAGTCCTTCTAATCGTGTTTCCAATCTCGTGAGGAAAGAGTTGTTGTGGGAACTTTTCTTTCTCCCCCGGTGCAGATCAGCTGTGGGGGAGGGGGTGGAGGGGGCACTGTTTTGAAACAAGGATAAACCCCAGAAATGGTTAACTGGATCAGTAGAAACTGTTCAGCACCTGCCTTGCTTGAGTTTATCAAAGAACATGGAGTTGTGTTCTGTTCAAACCACTGGACCTGATCTTGGAAAACTATACACAAACAACCTAGCGCCATTAATCATGATAATGTAGACATTTGAATAGAGCAAAATGGCATTAAGCCAGTAGTTTCTGTAAGCTTCAGTGACTAGGTCATGAACAATGAAGGCTGAAGAGGTCGAGGTGAGGAAGAGGAGTTAAAGACCACTAGAGTGAGGCCGAAGATTGGAAACGATCACCTAATCCTGATGCCAAAAGAAGATNTGTGGTAAATGTAAGCTGATGGTATCATTCTTCCATTTAAACCTGCTTTTGAATGCAAATAGATGTTATCAGGTGTGTTAAGCAGGTGTTACCTAATGCTTATGGAAAGCTTTTGTATTTTATGTCCTGCTTGGCAATTGTTTAAGAAGACATGGCACCCCAGCTGCAGATCACATCTTATTTGGCACACAATCTTGTGTTCTGTGCATCCTGAGCTGAACTTTGCTTGAAACTGACTAGGGCACACCTCACCAAATGACCACCAGAGATGCCTGAACAGGCCCACACAGGTGCAGTAACAAGTATTACATAAGGTTGAGCAAGCTAAATGACTATGCATTAGGTAGGCAGTAACTGTGTATTAGATAGGTAGGTTTATGTAAATTTCAGCATATAAAATTCTTTTGCTTTTTACTCCCTAGTGTGTTTGATTTGTGGAAGACTTCCACTTTGCACCCTGCGCAGAATAAATGTTTCCTTTCTAAACCTGATTCTTTGCCCATGTTTAGAGAGTTCCTAAAATTTGGCAACAAAGCCATCACTGGCTGTGCTATAACAATTTCTATTCACAAAGAGACTAAAATGAACTGTCCTGTTGATTTCCTTGTCTATGTGGAAAAATTAACCAACATGATCATAGCAATAACCTCAAGTTATCTTGGTCCTCAGGTGGACATTCTCTCCTGTTCCAGGGAGGGTTTGGAAGGATTCCAGGCTGAAACTATGACACTGTACAGAATTCAAGCAAATAGCATTTATAGCAAAGAAGTAGCAAACGAAAGGAAAAAAAACCAGAAAAGGGAACAGAACAAAACAAATTCCAAGACAACTCCCACACACCCATACACCACTCACACAGTTACTATACCTCTTACACAGTTACTATACATACCAACACAAATGTGCTCAAGATCCCCACTATGACTGGCTGCTGCATCCTTGGGCTTTGGTAGTCTCAACACACTTAGTGGGCGTCCCCATGAGAGGCAACATTGTCCTCTGTGCCAGCACACACCTCCACCTGGAGCAGGAACTATCTGTTTTTTATGCACTTGGTCTGTGATGTCTATCTGGGTGTATGTGGCCAGCACACACCTAGATAGAGATCTCCAGTTCCTCCCCCCATTATGTAACTGGAAATCCCCCTGCATCTGCACAGTGTATATCGAGGATCTCCCTTTTCGGGTCAGTGATCATTACTTCATCATCCTCCTCTTCTTTTTCTCCTTGACTCGTCCTTGACTGGCTGTCGACAAGTAGCCAGGCCACAAAACAGTTTAAGTGTACACAGGATGCTTCTCCTTCAAGGCCAGAGTCCCAATTATCAGTTCTTGTTTTCCATAACTTGGCAAGAAAAGAACCAACTCTTGCAGGCATCAAGGCCAGACATGGACCAAAATAATAGTGTCTCATCGAGCCCGAGTACAGTCCCACTGTGAAAAATGTGTTATATTAGTTGATCTGCTAATAGGTAAACCTTGTTGCATGATTAGGAATTAAATATTGAAATGTATTTTATATTGTTTTACCATGACACAAAATACAAGGAAGTAGGTTGGAACATCTCTCTGCCCTCAATGTCTATCAATATTTGTTGTCTCTTCTCCATTGTCTGTGTTCAATTTTTCTAAATAAAAAGCCTGTAAAAGAAGTATATACTACACATCAGAAAATGAAAGAAATACAGTTGACTTTGACAGGAAATTTAATGTCTTTTATTAATTTTTCATACCTTCAGTAAAGTCCACCTTACCCAGGAGCAAGTTGGGAACTTCTATACCAGTACTCTGTCATCTGTCTCCATGACAAAAAAGCCTCCAAGGAATGCAGTGTCACAGTGACATACTGAATGTTGGGACTTTACTCTGCCTAACACTCTTCTTAGACTTTTAAGTGCCAGCTGCAGCATGCTGGCTGTACAGGTACAGCCAGAACACCTCATCTGGTGGGTTTTTCTTCTGAAGAGGTGGCTATTAGATCTCAGGCAGAGGAGTTACTGGGGAGGAGGGATACAGGCTATAGTTCTCCCTTAGAGCAGTCTTTTTTTTCTTTCTTTTCTTTTTTTAATTTAATAAGTGCATAATTGGGGTCCTTTTACACTGGAATTGGAAAATAGTTTCAAGGTGCATTTGATAGCTGGGAAGAAAGCAGAATGCAGAGATTGTGCCAAAGATGAAAATATTAAGGACATCTCCGATCTGATTAATACAAATTAAGTATGCCCTGCAGACTTCTAGTCCTTCATTGTAACTTCAACTAAAGGGACATACATAACAATTACAGTTTGAACACAAATGTGCTTTGCCCACGATATGTTAATTTTATACTATATACTATTATCCAGTGGATTTGCATTTTCATCATGGCTAGGCTTCGCAAAGGAAGATTTGGGAAGGGCTCTACCCACGCTTGCTACAAGCATGCTGGTGGCTAAAAAGGCCAATGCGAGATAGGCAAGTCC
>VWZF01004354.1:0-12008 GCA_013396755.1 Sclerurus mexicanus
TGTGGGCATGATAGCTCACTGCATGAATCAATGCTGTAGTTATTATGCACCTTCATGGTGTCGGGTTAGATAAGCTAAGTCAAGTATAAGCAAAGTATAAGTTAAAATGGGTTAGATAAGTAGTAGAGGCAAGACAAAATATGTTTTGTCAAGCCTCTAAAGGGGGGAAATGATGCATTGGCTGGCATCACTTTAAAGACAGCATCTTAACTTCTTTTAATCAAATATTAAAAATCTATTTATGGGTCTTCACTGTTTGTTGGTTCAGTTTTTATCTCAGCCATTGCCTAGCTGTGAGAAAGCAGAATTTGAGCAATTAGAAAGTGGATGAATAAAGTTTTGTTTTCTCCTTGGTAGAATTATTTCCCATCTATATTATTTTTCTCTATGAACAGAGTTGCTTGCTTCTGTAGTTTTTGTTTAACTCCATGACTGACTGCTGTGGTTTAATCCAGCTGGCAACTAAGCCCCACACAGCCACTTGCTCACTCCTCCCTGGGGAGATGGGGGAGAGAATCAGAAGAGTAAAAGTGAGAAAACATGAGGGTTGAGATAAAGACAGTTTAATAATATTAAGGAAAAGGAAAAAATAACAAAGAGAGAGAAAATAAACCCCAGGGAAGACAGGTGATGCAAATGAAAACAATTTTTCACCAACTGACCCATGCCCAGCCAGTCCCTGAGCAGTGGTCCCCCCACCAACCTCTCCCCTAGTTATATTGCTGAGCACAGTGCTATAAGGGTCTGGAATATCCCTTTGGTCGGTTGGGGTCAGCTGTCCCAGCTGTATCCCACACAATTTCTTGCGCACCCCCAGCCTACTCACTGGTGAGCCAGAGTTCATTACATCTGTGATTACATGCTGCACAGTCAATTTTGCAAAAATAATTTAGTTAATCAGAAAAAGCAACTTGTTTGCTAACACTGAAATACAGTATACTTTTGTTGAACTTTGAGAGTAAAAATATTTTATTAACACTCCCATAAGAAATTACATTGGTAAGTGCTTTTGTCAAATGGCTTGGAGAGAAGCAACTTAGAAATAGATTTGGATCGCAGAATTTTCAATTTCCTCAGGTCCCATGGCATGCTGTGGCAAGAAAACACTGTGCTGCCTTCAGATCCATGGGTGTGGTTCAAAGGTAGCTCCTAGTATCTTTGTCTTCTCCCTGCCATCAGAGGCTAAAGAAATTGTTCACTCAAACAAAATCAGCAGGCTGGCATTTCAGAACATTATGAACCCTGGATGAGGGGCTTTAAAATTTTTCTCTCTATAAACAAAGAAATGTGTGACATGGGATTGGGGTCTTTTAATCCTAGAACTTTTATATTGTGAAGTATATATACCAAGAGAAACAAGACTCCTTTGTTGTGTTTCAGAGAAACACAAAGTATGTGAAGCATGCTGTTAATATTTCATAATGGTAGATTGCCTGTGCTTTCTTCATGCTGATTTTTCCAGTGAATAAAGCTTTTTTTTGCAGAGATTACCCCCACTCTTTCCCCTCCCCCCCATGCTAGCTCTAAATTTTCCACAAGGTGCCTGAATCATAGCTTAAGAAGTACCGCAGGCTGATCCCTGTAGGGCACTCAAGTGCCATGGAAAACTTCATTGTTTTAACAGCATAAGGTTATGCTATAGAAAGGGCTTTTAATGCAAGAAACAGCTTCTGAAAGATAATAATCTTCACCTTTGTACTAATTTTTGTGGGATGCATGGTGACAACTATCTGACAATTGCTTAATATTTTATGGCAAAAAGATGGAAGAAACTTTACATCTTGCTGTCTTAATCTATGTCCCTCTATTTTTCCATCTTCCCATATAATCTGAAAATGCATTTTCTAGGATATATTTTCAGGTAATATATAGGAAACAAATGGACTATTTCTTATGTATTAAACTCAATGCTGACTGAAGTTAAAGACAAAATATCAAGCAGATATTGAATGTTCATCATTTAGAATAAGTACTTTCCTGTAACAAATAATACAGGAAAAGGAAATTTTGTTCCTTATGCATATTTATATAGCATGTTTTTGCATAGGATGTTTTAAAAATTAATCAGAAATTGCTCAGGTTATATTTTTTCAATAAAACACAGTTTGAATTTTATATTTTCAACAAACATGGAAGTTCAACATTTATTTTTACAAATACCATTAGATCTTGGTATTTCCAGTATACAATTTTACAAGAATTGTCATTTTATATTATTTTATTTTAAAATTGTTTCATCTAAGACATAGTTTTGGGGATTTTTTTTTCCTAGACTTTGATTATGAAACAATTTCCCTCTCTGCTTACAAGGCATGTCACATTTACTGTTTCTTTCATCTGATTCAATCATACCTAGAAGCATAAGGCAATAAAACTGGGGTAAACTCTACATAAAAACAGGAAGTATCAAAGCCTAGGAGACAGATAATAAGCACTTAAATGTAGCAAGGATTTCACCAACAACTGTAAGATCAGTTACTTTTTTTTTCCCCCTTCAATATGTTTTCTTTAAGGTTCATTCCATTTAAGACTTTAGCTTCCTGAAAGAAATGTATCTGCTGCTTGGCCCTCACATAAACCACCTTTCAGAGGTTAATTCTGATCTGATTTACACCTTTTATACACCACAGAAGTTTCAGTACAAAGTTAGAGAAATTTGGCTACAAATTCAGGTCTAATCCATGTAGGTTTGAATTTTTTACCCCTATTGTATATTCACTTTGACTCCTTATACCAGAGAAATTTCTACTTAGGACAGGCTGAGTCCAGTTGTTTCAGGACTATAACAGGAAGGCAGAGGCATAAAGGCATGTGGAAAGAAATCTGATAGGAATTCAACTACCATCAAAGTACTTCAATTTGTTATTAACTTCTAAAAAATCAGACAAAGACAAAAAATGGCATCGTAATATTAACTGAAGATCTTGAAAACAATCACACATGGTGCACAATTTGGTACTATTAATAGTAAAGACATCTATCTTCTATGGTGATATGCCTCAATATCTAAACAAATTTCTTCATTTGAATACATATAAATGATGTGATCAAGTCGGACACTTGACACAGCATCACTCACTGTGAACATTTAGATGGTCAAAACTGGTTTTATGCACAAAGTTTTTCATTCATGACAACTGACTTTTTCTTCTAAAATTGCATAAAATATATTTAGAAGGATAACAACACATACTTCTACAAACAAGAATGAAAGAGGAAGCATATTAAAAAGCTTAACTAAAAACAGCAAATAGTTGAACTGAGGTGAAGTTAAAAAACAGGCAACCCTTGTCACTGATTACAAGGTTAAAAAGCAGTCCAAATCTTCAAGCCAAGAACTGATATCTGCACAAGAGCTAAATGTTATTCCTTGATATTTTGAAGTAGCCTTAAAAAATGAGACTTGATAACGTGTTGAACTAAAGCAGAAAAACAATCAGGTTGATCAGTGTTCAATGTTTTTTCAAGTCTTTAGGGCTGTACTATTTTTTCTGGCTTGTCTTGCAGAATCATTTAATAAAGCCAGACAGGAATAAATTCACTTTGGAAAGGCAGTTAGCATTCCTTCAGAAAATAAAAGCCTCATATAATGCAGAAACAATACACCCAATAAGGCAGATGGATTTTGGAAGTGATGATCTGTTCTCTGGTTTGAACAGGCAGATAGCAAACAGAGAGCAAGTTTTTAAGCCTACAAATGGAGAGTAGGCACGAATGCTTATTAAGAACTACTTCTATGGAACATTTTGAGATTGAAATCTTGAAGGAGTCCTACATTGGAGGAGCTGTTGACTCCCTCAAAGACAGGGAGGCCCTGCACAGAGACCTCAACAAATTAGAGGGCTAGGCAATCCCCAACCATATGAAGCTCAACAAGGGGAACTGCTGGATTCTGCACCTGGGATGGGGCAACCCTGGATGTTTGTACAGACTGGGGAATGAGATGCTGGAAAGCAGTGCCACAGGAAGGGACCTGGGGGTCCAAGTCAATAGCAAGTTGAATATGAGTCAGCAGTGCCCTGGCAGCCAGGAGAGCCAACCGTGTCCTGGGGGGCATCAGGCAAAGCATTGCGAGCCAGTTGAGGGAGGGGATTGTCCTGCTCTACTCTGCACTGATGCGGCCTCACCTTGAATATTGTGTGCAGTTTTGGGCACCACAATATAAGAAGGATATTAAGCCACTAGAGAGCATCCAAAGGAGGGCAAGGAAGACGGTGAAGGGCCTTGAGACAAAGCCATATGAAGAGTGGCTGAGGTCACTTGGTTTGTACAGCCTGGAGAAGACTGAGTCTACAACTTCCTCATGAGAGGAAGAGGAGGGGCAGGCACTTTTCTCTGTGGTGACCAGTGACAGGATCCAAGGGAATGGCCTGAAGTTGTGTCAGGGGAGGTTTAGGTTGGATATTAAAAAGAGGTTCTTCACCCAGAGAGTGGTTGGGCACTGGAACAGGCTCCCCAGAGAAGTGGTTACAGCACCAAGACTGACAGAGTTCAAGAAGCATTTGGATGATACTATCGGGCACATGGTGTGACTCTTGGGGATGGTCCTGTGCAGGGCTAGGAGTTGGGCTCAATAATTCTTTTGGGTCGCTTCCAGCATGGCTGCATCAGACCTACACACCATTATTTGTGCCCACAGATGCACACTCAGGTCAGTGACATTTTCTCACTAGGGACCTGGCTTTCTGAACCAGGGAGGAAAACTACCCATTTTGGGCTGATACATTTAGGTGTATAAGACTTTTAGGACAGGTACCTTCTTACAGTTGCAAAAACTCTACTAGGACATTGTGACAGCCCACCCTTAAGGGAAAGGAAGCAGCTACATAAACAAGGAGCAGTAAAAATAAAAATCAAAGAATGGGTGATTTTAACTTCCCAGACATCAACTGGGAACATCATACAGCAGACACAAACAGGTATAGGAAATTTCTGAAGTACATTGAAGATAACTTCTTGGTGCAGGTACTAGGAGAACTGACTAAGAAAGGTGCCCTTCTAGATCTGTTTGTAAACAGAGGGACTCATGGGCGAAGTGGTGATTCGTGGCTGTCTTGGTCACAGCGACCACAAAGTAGTTGAGTTTCAAATCGTTGATGATGATAGAAGTAAAACTGCCAACGAAACTTTGACTCTTGATATGGGGAGAGCTGACTTCAGGCAGCTGAAGGAGCCAGTTAATAAGTTCCCCCGGGAATCTGCTTTTGAAGGTATTTGGATGCATTAGGGCACTTTTTAAAAGCCATCTCTTAAGAGTACAGGAACAGGCAATTCCAAAGCATGGTGTGAAAAACAGGAAAGGTCTTGATGCTGTGTAAGCGCTGCTCAGCAATAACTAACACTGTTTCCAGCACAAATCCAAAACACAGCCTCATACTAACCACTGTGAAGAAAATTAACTATTCCAGCCCAAATCAGCACAATCCTTTACCTTTGAAGGTACATCAGTGTGAAGCTGAGCACATTTTTTGTACTTTTAATTGTTAAGAGATATAACTTATTTGAAAACATGTCTTGTGGCCAAGATGCATATTGCAATATACATTTGCCTTTCCCTCTTATTAGCCTGAGTAAGGGTTGCATGTGCCATTTGGGAATGTATGTGGGAAACTTTTGAATAAGCGTTCATTTCTCTGAATCTCTAAACTGGCCTTTGCAGTCCCAGTAAAATAAATATACTTACTTTAATACAGTTTAACTATCTGAAACCCATATCAGTATTCAGCTTTAAGAGAGCCCATGTTTTGTGTATCTGTGCTGTTACTTTTCATACCCAAGGTGTGCAGGTGAAATATGTTCTCCTTGCAAGAGTGCTTTTTTGTTTGTTTTGGTTTGGGTTTTTGTCTCCTCCAGTTGCTGAGTTTAGTTACAATCTGTTGTCTCTGAGACATTAGAAATACGAACTGGTCTGAAATGACAATGGTCTGTTTTCTTCCTCCCTCTCTCCTGTACTTCCTAGGTTTCCTCAAGCTTTATGATTACAGAGCATAAGCTGAAGGATCATACTGTGTAGTTATTTTTCCTTCAGTGCTCACAACATTAAAGCTCATACTTGTAAGATAATGTTTTGTTTTCACATTCATATTTCTCACCTTCAACCAAATCAATAAAGGGGAACTGGATATAATAGTATCCATGGATTTACTTCCAGAAATTGTCAATAGATCTTCCACTTAAAATTTTAAAACAAATTCCTAGTAAGTACTACTGAAGTCAGATTGTCACTACATCTGCCTTCAATTTCTTCTTCTGTCCTTGCCCTGTTTTCATCTTTTTTGGGGTAAGGGTAATCCTTTCATGTCTTTTGTGTATCTTTTATTAGAACCTTTCTGTTGTTATGGGGAGGTAATGACTAAGAAGCTTACTGGTAGTCTGAAGAAATCTTTGTTTAAATATCTAATTTCCTTAAATGATTTAACAGAAGTTGAGAACAATTAAATTCCTGTAAAGTATCTACAATAAGGCATTAGTAACAAGAGTTTAATCATTACTCTTCTGTTAGGCATGTGAAGATTTATAGTATAGCTTTCTACAAAGTAGTCCACAACTTTAACTATGCAACATCTATCCTCAGTCTTGCATTGTCAGTAAGTGCATTAGAAATCTTTCTAGGTAAGGTAATTACTGATACATTTTAAGTAACTAAAGTAATTAATTTTTGCTTTCATTGCTATTAGGTGTTTCAGATGAGTGTTGTACAAAATAGGATCACTGAATATATTCCTTCTGAGTAAAAGTTGCATTAAGAGATTTTAAACATAATACATTCAGATACTAGATGTTACATGATTGGATCTGTACAAAACTATGTGTTTATCATGGAAAGTATGGAGTTTGGAAGGGAAGTCTGTGGTGGGTTGACCTTGGCTGGACACTAGGTGCCCACTAGGCTGCTCTATCACTCCCCCTCAACTGGACAGGGAAGAGAAAATATAACAAAAGGCCCATGGGTCGAGATAAGGGCAGGGATAGATCACTCACCGATTATTGTCATGGGCAAAACAGACTTGACTTGGGGAAGTTAACTGAATTTATTGTCAATCAAAATCAAAATTAGGGTAGCAAGAAATAAAAAAATTATCTTAAAACATTTTTCCCCACCCTTCTCTACTTCCCAGGCTCATCTTTAATCCAGACTCTTCTACTTACTCCCCCCCTAAGTGGGGTAAGGGGACAGGGAATGAAGGATACAGTCAGTTCAGCACATTGTCTTTTCTGTTTCTGTTCCTTCCTCCTCATGCTCTTCCCCTGCTTCAGCATGGGGTCCTACCCATGAGAGACAGTCCTCCATGAATTTCTCCACCATTGGTTTTTCCTACAGGCTGCAGTTCTTCACAAACTCCTCCAGCATGGGTCCCTTTCCACAGAGTGCAGTCCTTCAGGAACAGACTGCTCCAGTGTGGGTCCCCCATGGGGCNAGTAGATAGACATGTGCAGTGTATGTAGGTGCATGGTATATAGAGGTGCTTGCTAATTTTATAAGACTACTTAATTACCATAACTAAAAGTTTCATCCAAGCCCAGGACCATCCACCTGGTGCCACCCCCTGAACCTCCTCCAGGTCTGCCCTTTGGCACACCTTCTTAGAATTGAGTCAGGGGTCTCAAGACCCCTTGCTTCTTCACCATCATCATCTTCACATCACATTCCATCCTTGGAGCTTCTCCAAGGTTCCCTGGGTCTTCTATCTTGTTTTGACTACAATATGTATTGTTACTCTAGTCCTGGTCCATGAGTCCCAAGCAAGATGTTCTAGTCGCTATCTTACCCTTAGCACAGAAATTCAGGAATGTAACATAGAGGTGGAAACTGCTAGTTGCTACATCAAAGATGAGAAGCTATATAAAAATTTACAAATATACAAAAATATATACAAATATATACATACACACACACAAATATATAATGTCCTAAGGCATCATCATGATATAGTCACCCTGTTATGTAGCTTTTTGTTGTAGGAATTATGCAGCTGCCACCTAGACCATAGTAGGAATTATGTACATGCTACTCAGCAGTGGTCATCCCTAGATTCCACTTTAACAAAAGAATCTAACAGGATTCCTTCTTATACCATGTTTAATATGCAATAGTAGTTACAGCTCACGCTAAGTGCCTCCTAAGAGGCACCCTGCCCGTTGACTGTTACAGTATTTTATAATCTCTATAGGTCGCCTGTTTTCCTGATGGCACTTCTGCTCATTCAATCCTGTTTGTGGAGTCTGTGGTCTTCTCTTCTGATTCACTTTCGCAGCTTCCAGGCACCCTTTTTGTCTATATGTCTAGGATATGAGCCAAGACCAAACCTCTTGGAAACCCATAGAATTATTGTCTTGCTGTAGCTTATGTAGGGATCTTATTTGTTCCCAAACATCATTCATATCTGTTGAAATTCATCATGACTTATCTGCATAAACACAACTAGTATTTATGATGGCACATAATCCTCCCTGGAAAGCTAGTAAAACATCCAAAGCCATTTGGTTCATCCTGGACTGCAGTGGTTGCATCAACTGTATTATTTGTCATCCTCTCTATTGTAGCTGAAATATTAACTATTGCCTTCTCTAATTTACTTACTCCTAGCCATGGTATAAACCATTGTGCAAAAGAATGAAATGCAGTTGCTTAGTTAATTTAAGGTTTATCTACATTTCTTTCCACAAGGTGTAAAAAAGTTCTGAATCATGAACCAGGGGGATGACTAGAAGAAAATTGTATGGCCAGTACTCCTGTTCCTAACATGCATTTTCCCCACCATACAGAAGATAAAACTTTCCAGGCTTTATGCCCACAAATCCAATAACATCTGGTACCCTCTGAGACTGGCCAGGGTCCTAACATTGTATACATTGTACACATTGTACACCCACCTTTCTGTGCGTGAGTAGTGTTTATTTCAATTGCATTGTTACAGATTTAACACTACATACTCCTGTAGTGAACTTACAAGTCTATTTAGCTTCTACACAAATACTAGAATTTGACAAGAGCACCTCTAGTTCCCATGCCAGAGTAGTAACATTATGTCCAAATGTTGCATTGACCTATGGTGATGAGGACATACTTTCCCAAAAGTCTGTTACCACTGTTTTTCTTACTTTGAATGGGATTCCAAGCACTGGTTAACCCTTATGGGTGGATCATGTCAAGGCTGCATATACCCAATAAAGTTCTGAAGTATTCATTATTTTGACCATTGATTGAGTTATATCAAAGAAAATATTATCATTTCTGTTTTGGCAGTTCATCTATTAGGTGATCTTCAGACCACTGCCTGACATGAGCATAATGGATCCGGGATTCTTAGCTGGGATATAAGTTCCCGGTATAGCTAAGTGCCTCCCAAAAAGTGCTTCAGCTGGTGATAACCCTGTTGATTGTCTAGGGGTATTACGAAAATCCCATGTTCCCTAAAAAACAGAGAAAAAATTCTCTGGGCAATTTTAGTATAGAAAAGTAGAGAGTGGTTCTTCAATTAAAGCACTTTAAGGGCACAATATACACATTGCATATTGCCCTCCCTCCAACATAAGTTTTACAATTTTATAACACTAGCTAATTATAATATCTAACCATTACATCATGGTTACACTGATTCTGAAAATTGTCTGCCCCCTTGGACCTCCCTCAGGCATGCCTCCCTGAATTGAGTGGGTGGTCATAAAAGACCACCTCTGCTTCCATATTTTCTTCTTCATCAACATCTTCTGTCCTGCTTCAAACCATTTCAAGGCTTCTGGACCTTATGAATAGTTTTGACTAGAATATATCTGCCTGTTATGTTTTTCTAGGTACATTCTATACAAACTAGATGTTCTTGCTAAAATCTTTATCCATTGAAATCCTTGATGAGGAACATTAAACAATATTTCAGGAATCTAAGACAATGGTACTTAGCTAAAGTGCTGCTAAAAGTGCTTAAAGAGTTATACTAAATTCTATATAACCTGGATTTTAAGGCATCATATCCCCCTTAAAGACTGGCAGGAACTTTATCCTGTCAAGTCTCTACCACTTAAATCTAATAATGAACCATAAAGACAAACAACTACTACAACATTGAATCATACAACAAGCCATTATGCAGACACTAGTGATATATACAATTAGTATGAAAAGCTGTTTTATCCAGGTCCAATTCGGTAACCATGAAGTAAGTTTGTGGAAGATATCTCCAAAACCCAAAGAGGTATCTTCAGAAGTTATCTGATGTAGAACTTGAGTTTTTTTCCAAATTTTGACCAGATCCATAGTAATTCTTCTGCTTTGATCTACATAAGAACAACAACTGGTGTTTATAACCATACACATGCCCCCTTGTGAGGCTAATAAAAGATCAAGAGCCATTCTGTTCTGCAAAACTACATGAGACAAACCATTGACTTCCTCTTGTAAGGCAATGATTGCATCTGAGGTTTGATTCTCAATATGTTCAATAATGGCCGAAATGTTAACAATCTCTTTTTCTAGCTTGCTTACTCCTAAAGAAGGAATAAGAGCTCTAACCCAACTGTCAAAGGCAGTGGGACATTCATAAAGGAAATTATTTGTTCTTTTAATCCTTTTTACACAAGTTCTTATCCACCCACCTTGTTCTTTAATTTGATCAAATATCATTATGTTTGGGATTACAGCCCCAAGAGCACAGGCCCAATCCTTGTCAAGGGGCAAAACTTTCCATGCTTCATTTTAACATATCCAGTACCATCCTGAACCCTGTGGGGGAATCATTCTCCAGGGTATTGGTGCCATTCCTTTTATAATTTCCGGTGTTAACCTTATTCTGGATTCAGTTTTGTGACAATATGAAGTAAGAATTACCCTTTCCGTGGCATTAACAATTATGCAGGGAACTGTGTAATTTTTGTGATTAGGAATTAAGCTGCTCAGGACTATGGGTAGGTAGGCCTTAGTGACCTGTTCCCACCTTCCAGCTGTGAAAACTCCTGAGCAGTCCTGGAGTTCAGGGCCCTCACCAATGTTTGTCTCGTTCATTAAGATACCAGTTAAAGGACAGCTTTTATCTTCATCAATTGCTGGCATTTGAGTACAAATCCAGCAATCATTTTTATGAAGAATATTGGATATATTTTGGACTAGAGCCAAATGCAAATTTTGGTTCCAAATTGATTCATGGCTACCAGCAATACACACAGAAAGGGTACTTTAAACTACATCTTCTTTATCTGTAACAGTGTCTGTTGTTCCCCTTGTCCCAGGAGCAGAGACCTTCTTAACTCTGGAGTAGTGAATCCAGGGTCCTTTGCTAGCAACCTTGACCACAGTGAGGGTGGTTAGTAGGACTTGAAACAGTCCTCTCCACTAAGCTTGCAGAGGGTTGCTGTCCCACCATTTAACATAAACCCAGTCTCCAGGCTGGAACAGATAAGCAGGAGTGTATAATCCTATGGGTCTAGATGGCACTATGAATCTCTGTAGTTTCTGCAAAGTAGAGCCTAAGGCCATTAAATAATTTTCCAAGTCAAATTTTCCCCTCATGTGAATTTCTCCTGGAATATGTGGAGTTTGCTATGGCCTGCCATATAATATCTCAAATGGGCATATGTTGTCTCTCTGCCTTGGTTGTATGCGGATCCTCAGTAAGGCTATAGGCAAGGCCTCAACCCACGTCATAGATGTTTCTTGACAGATTTTGCTTATTTGTGTTTTGAGAGTATGCCCTAATTACAGGGGCTGGGACTAGTTCATCACTATGTGGGTGTAACCAAAACTGTGTATTCTACACCCTCTATGTCATTTCTCATGAACTGCTAATAATGGATCATTTGCAGCAGCTGCTCAGGGCACACCTGACACCTCAGGCTACAATCTGGGTGTTTAAGAACCCTGTGAGACAGGGGAGAGTTTCTGTCCTCACACCAATGACTCAGCTGTGATAACTCTCCTCCTGGGAGGCATTAGCACCTTCACAGCCAGCCTGAGGGGTCATCTCTGCTAATGGGCCATGAAGGATTCCAAAAGTATACCATGACTCACAGAGTAA
>VWZF01004360.1:0-13662 GCA_013396755.1 Sclerurus mexicanus
CCCATGTCTTGGAATACATCTCTGGTGAACCTACAACACCTCTTTGGGGCCAGGCACAGATGACTTTCCAGTGCAGGCCACCACAGGCATCTCCAGATGAGGACAGCATAGACAGCCTGCATTGGTATGGATGCATGTCACCAGGTGTGGAGGGTTGTGCATCTCTACCCTGTATGAACATGACACATTTCTCCATGTCAGGTTGAATCCTGGCATAGACAGGGCAGAAGAATATCTCATGGCAATGCTGCAGATGCCAATGGGGCACACGCTTAGTCCAGAGGAGGCAAAGCTGCTCATGAACCAGACAGTGCAGCAGGTCCAGGATACTCTGAGCATATCAGATGATGTTGCTCGGCACCTCCTCATGCACTGTAGGTGGAATGTGGATTTCCTGATCCAGTGCTATGTGGAGAACCATCATGCTCTCCTCATCTCCTCGGGGCTGAAAGTGCAGAATGCCCAGTCTCCTCCAAGCCCTGGAACCCACTGCCCAGTCTGTGTGAACCAGCTCTGTCCCAGTGAGAAGCCACCAACGCTCTGCTGCATGCACTACTGTTGCAAGGTGAAGGGCCTGGGGTCTTCGGTTTTTGTTATTTGTCGGGGAGTTGCTGCTGCCTACTTGGAGCAGCTGTTCTTTGTCTATGGGTGTTACCAGGGGATTTTCAGAGCTTATACATTATCTTTTCTCAGATCCCTTTTTTGTTGTGATCCTTCAACTCCCAATTTGTCTGTTCCCACTTTTGTGCTTTTGAATACTTACCCATGGGTATGTGGGGTTTTGTGCACCCTCTGCTGGGTGGGAAGGTCACACAACCCTGTTGAGGTCTCGTGTCTCCTGCCTTCACAGCCCTGTTGGAGTGAGTATCTCATGACTCGCATTGAACAGAACATGGTTGTCAACTGCACCTGTCCCATATCCGAGTGCCATGCACAGCCAACCACAGCCTTCATTTACTCCATCGTGTCCTCTGAGGAGATTATAGCGAAGGTGAAGTAGGAGAGGTGGTTGCCGGGTGTCCAAGCTCTGTTTTGTTTTGGTCAGCACTATCAGATAATCTTGCTGCTGCTTTTCCTCTTTCTATTACTAAGAGTGGCAGTGTGATAATTGAGGACAAGCAGATTTCTGCCCAGTGGTATCTGTTGTCTCTGATTATGATCAATACCAGCTATTCAAAAATGCGTAATGTCAACAAAAGAGCACAGTGGTATTTCCTCTAAATATGTCTCCAGCAAATAACATTTCAGGCGCACTGTTAGTTCAGGACCAGGTGAGAGCTGTGGTAGCAGCTCATGCCAAGTATCCTCTACTGGTGTGCTGGAAGCAATTGTAAAATCTAGAAAAATGAAAACATGAACAATTTCATTTTATTGCTGCATCAGTGACCCCTATGTTCTTTCTCTTCCATCAGTCACTGACTTTAAGCACCTTAGTGTTTTGTGAAGATAGCAGAAGTTACCACATCAGGCTTAATCTTCACCAAGTCATTGTAGGCCTACAGACGTCTCTAAACCAGGTTTCCTGAGCTCTGCTTACCTTAGTCCTCAGTCAGCAGGGGACAGCAGTAGCTGCTTGTTCTGAGGCAGAAGCTACTTTTTTCTCTCTGTTCTTTCAGTTTGTAGTTATTACAGCTGAATGCCCTCCCCACCTAATGGCAGAGCTGTGGTTGTCACATGGCAGACTGTTTGTGTTAATTGCTGGACAGAACAGTCTTGTCTGTTTTCCACTGCTCTGTTGTTTGACAGGTCTCCACTTTTGCTTCTCCAAAAATATTCTCTTCTTGTAACTTCTTACTGTAATTGTGATCCTGTATGAACAGTTATAAGGAGATGTGAACAGTCATTAAGACTTCCCTGTCTTAAAATTTTGCTTTAACTTTGCAAGCTGGCAACCAAAATTGGCATGGCTACAGAAAAACATTAGCTTTGATGTATCTTTTTTCTTGTTTTTTATAGGAAGTGGTCCGAGAATTAGTGCATGTAACTGGACAGTTAGTCCTTACTGCCTTTGCAGTAAGTCACACTTGTCTGAGAGCAGGATTTAATAGCCTGTTGCTATGGCTGTTCTATAAAAAGAAAAATATTACAGATGAACGTAAATTGCAGCTAATTTTAACAAGTTGCTGTGGCACTCTCACTGAAATGTATTTTTTGTTGCTCAGTAAATGGTGTGGCTGGAGTGTTAATGTCTCATGCAGAGTCACACGTACAGTCATGGAATAATTTAAATTGCAATAATCTGTGGAGTTCTCTGGTCCAACTCTGTTTTCAAAATAACTAAATTATTGTATGAAGCTCTAATGCTGAAATTAAAACATACTGCTCCAAGTTCAACGAAGGGAAATGCTAAGTCTTGGTCTTGGTGTAGTATAACCCAATGCAACAGTATGTGCTGGGGACCAACCATCTGGAAAACATCTCTGCAGGAATTAAAAACAGGATCATGGTGGGCAAGTTGAACATAAACCAGCATTGTGCCCTTGGGGCTAAAAAGGTCCACTAGTGTTTTAGATTGATTTAGGAAGACCATTGACAGCAGGTTGACAAAAGTGATCCATTACTCAGTGCTGGTGAGACAACATCTGGAGTATCATGGCCATTCCTGGGCTCACCAGTATAAGAAAGACATGCACATACATGGGAGAATCCACCGAAAGGCCACAAAGATGAGTTAGGTTTTGGAGCACCTCTTGAAGAAGCTGAGAGAGCTGCATTTGTTTAGCCTGGAGAAGAGAAGGCTCATAGGTGGATCTGATCAACGTGTAAATTCACAAATGAAATTAAGGAGCCAGATTCTTTTTGATGTCCAGTGAAAGAATACCAGGCAGTGGGCACTAAGTTATAAACAAGGGATTCCACTTAAACATGAGAAAACCGTTTGTTGGGTTGTTGAGGTTTTTTTAATAATAAGGGTAATGAGGTGTTGGACCAGGTTGGGCGGAGAGGTTTGTAGTCTCTATCCTTGGGTATATTCAAAACCGAACTGCATGTGGTCTTGAGCAATCCTGCTTTGAGCTGGAAGGGTTGGACTAGTTTTTATTTCCAGAAATGCCTTCCAACCTCAGCAATTCTGTGAAGTGAAACAGTCTCCAGATATGACTTGTGGGGGTGGGGAAACTTACACAAAGGGAATGAAAGAGTAAACTGGGTGCTGTTTTGTTGTGACCAGTTGTTCGATGAGATTGTATAGCCCAGAGGCACCAGATCCTGGTTGTGAGCCCTAACCATGCAGCTTCTCTGCCTTAAATCTCCTTCTTGGCTTCTTATTACAGTATGAAAAAGCCCTCCTTAGACGCTATGTTGAGTGTTGCTCCAACCTGACGTGGTGCACCAACCCTCAAGGCTGTGATCAGATCCTCCTTAAGGATGGACTTGGTTATGGAGCAGCCTGTTCCAAATGCTCTTGGATATCCTGCTTTAACTGCAACTTCCCAGAGGTAAGGCTGAGCTGAATCACTGGCAATACTGTCTTAAGTTTGGCATGCACCATTCTGCTTTTGTGTTGTTGACTGTCTCCCTTTCAGGCCCATTATCCTGCCAGCTGCAGCCACATGTCTCGGTGGGTGGATGATGATGGATACTATGAGGGAATGACAAGTGAAGCCCAAAGCAAACATTTGGCTAAGCTCATTTCGAAGCACTGCCCAAACTGCCAGGCTCAGATAGAGAAAAATGAGGGTTGTCTGCAGTGAGTATACATTTTTGTTTGCTACTGGAGACAGGAGAGGGCAAAACCATACAGTTAGGTCCATTGTGCTTTGTGGTTTTTTGGGTTTTTTTTTGACTGTGGAGTAATTGTTATAGCAGGTCTGTTTTACAGTTTTAGTAGAATGAGTGATTGCTTTTAATTCCTAGAAAAGCAAAATGTTCCCTAGCATTCAGAATTAAATATGTTGATGGCTCTGTGGTAGAATCAGAACAGATCTTTCAGTATCTTTTCATAGTGCATTTGTCTACTCTTGGAATCCACTATAGCCATACAGAGGTAAAGGTTAGGGGAGTGGACAGCTCAGCACCATTGTTTCTTTCATGCTCACCTTATTCCTGTAACTTAAAAGCAGTTTTCTTTTGACCATTTGTTTTGAACCAACTTGAATCTCTGGCAGCTTTTTACATGATAGGCGAGTTACCTCCAGCTTTGAAGCTAGGGCTTAGGAGTTGCCATTTGTTTCTCTTTTCCACTGGCACACCCTTAATGCCCAGCTGTGATTTGTCCCCACATGTAGTGTGTGGCCCTAGGGTTGTGCAGTGCTTTTCTGCACTCTGTGGAGCAGTACATTAGTGAGGGAAGGGTGAGGTGCTCATGTGGATCTTGTTCAAAACTCTGAAATGCTCAGTCACCCCTTGAGTGCTTGATAAGCTACGGTGACATCATGCAGTCAGTTTACCTAGCTCATTTTTGGAGACATTGACTAGTTTTAAGCATTACCTGCTTCTAGCAAAGCCTTTAAAATAATTTATGCAGAGAAATGCATAGTACTGGGTGAATGGGAGCAACTGGGTGGCACACTGCAGTGCTGAGCTGTAGGGGAGCACTGGAAGGAACTGCAAGTGACTGTTAGGTCTGAGTGATTCCCATTGTTTTTCTCCTACCGTGCAGTATGACATGTGCAAAGTGTAGTCATGGCTTCTGTTGGCGTTGCCTCAAGCCCTGGAGGCCAAATCATAAGGATTATTACAACTGCTCTGCTATGGTGAGTGATTTGCTCTATCCCTGTGGTTCATGCTTGTGTTCAGAGGTACCCAGGCTCTCAGAGTGTGAGGATCTCCACTTGGGCCCTTTACTTTGGACTTGTGCACTTGCCAGTAATACTGACAGTTTTGTCAAAGTCTCTGTGTGTAGCAACCATTTCCAGGCTACTTGTACTTTCCTTTCAGGTGAGTAAAGCAGCTTGTCAGGAGAAGCGTTTTCAGGATTACAATGAGAGATGCACCTTTCATCATCATGCAAGGGTAAGGCCTCCTTCCTTTGCAGATGCTGCCTGTTGCCTTAGTCCTGATATTCAGGACAGTTTCTGTTGTGTCTCAGTGTCTCCTCTGCTGAGAAGCAGGTTTCAGATCCAGGTGGGGATGCCTGACCATTTCACCCTTGCTCTGACATAAGGGGTAATCTTTGGCCTGCTTTCTTCTACCAAGTCTTTTGTAGAAACTGGACACCTGACTTGGGGTGTTCACGGGCTCAGAGTGATGCAGTATTTGGAAGCCATGGTGACTGCAAGACAGAACTCTGCCTAGAACTGAGATATTGTAAAAGGTTGAAGTGATGGCACAGTAGAAATGTTACAGCTGGATGCATTAAATGCTCTGCTGCTACCTGCATCTTCTGGGATGGCACTTCAGAATGTTTGGCAGTTACCTGTGTGGAAGGGGCTGTGTTTTCAGTCATGTGGAGCTTAACACTGACATTGGCTTTTTTTTTCCCCTCCTTTGGGTATTGCAGGAATTTGCCACAAGTCTGAGGAACAGTATCTCTTCCATCAGAGAGATGCCAAAAATTAGGAACTTGACCTTTGTTCTTGATGCCTGCAAAGTGCTAGAACAGGCACGGAAGGTAAGGCTGGGTAACAGTCTTGCTGAGGTTTAGACCTCATTCTATTGGTGTGTTTTATGCCTTTCCTAAAGTGAAGAGACACCAACCTTGCCTTACTCCAAACAAAGGGAGACAGGAAAAGCTGAAGGGGAGGAATAGCATCAGGAAGAGCTAATGTCTGCCTTTCTCTCCTCTCACTCTGAGTTGGGCTCTGTTGCAGTGTTCCTTACAGTCAGGTCATAGGATTTGGAACTTAGCTCAAGTTGGCACCATGAAATCAAGGAATCAACACAAGGGTCTATAGGGTTTTTATATGCTGGGTTTGGTCCTTTCCAGTTTGAAATGCCCTGGTGAAGATACCATTTGAAAGCTCTTCTGATGCTGTGTTTCAGTTAGGAATTTCCTCTTGATGCTCATGTTAGGATTTTTCTTTCTGAACTTCATTTCATGACCTATATATATTTTGAAAGCCTGAGTTACCTACTGCCTGCCCTGATAACCACATTAAAAAGGATTTGCAGTGCAGCCACTGGGTATGTGTGGTAAGCTTGTGACAGCTTAGGCCTGCAATGCCTGCTACCCCCTGAAACACAGACAGGAGGTAGGAATTGTCTTTGCAATACTGACTTTGCATATACACCTTGTTTTTGCACTCAGGCTTGATTTTGAGAGAGGCATATGGAACAAAGGTGCCTGACCTTATTTTGTGTTTTCAATATGGTAGCCCCTGTGCTTTCCAGGATGCATATCACTGTTGCTTGTTGCTGCTGCTGCTGAATTTTCCATTTTTTTAAATGGAAACAGCGATCTTGTTTCCTGCTGGGTGCCTGGATTGCTTTAGGGGTCATTCATTCATAGGAGTTTGCCACTTGTTGAAACTCCTTTGTCATGGGCTCTTGGTGCTGAATAGCACCATCCTACTTCCCTTTGGGCTTGTTGTCTCAGTTCATTGCCACTTGAGTTCAGCCTGGGCTGCCCAGCAATGCCTGGGTTGTGTGTGCTGGTGGTTTTGACTCTTTACCTGCTGGTCAGTGACACTTGTTATGCATTTACAGTCAGTGTTCTTGTGATGGTTTGTAGGTGGGAACCATGACTTCTTTCAGACTTCAATATAAAATAATTGCACATTTATTTCTGATCCTATGAGTAGTTAGTAGCCTGGAACTGCTGTCATGTGGTGTAATGGGTCACTGGGCTATGGCTACAGATCAGAAGCACTGCCAGGCTTCTCTCAGCCACTGATAATAATGAGGTCTGGAAGGGTTTGAATGCTGCTCTCTTCTTGCCCACTCTGAATCTGAAGGAGGATGCTTAACAGCATGATCTATACTGTTCCAGGTGCTGGCTTACTCCTGTGTGTACAGCTACTATAACCAGGACACTGAGAGCATGGATATTGTGGAACAGCAGACTGAGAGCCTAGAGCTACTCACTAATGGTCTGCAGATCCTTCTGGGTAAGTCCTGCGCCTCTTTAAAGGAGCAACTATTGTTCCAAACTGTATGGTTCAAAGAGCAGCAGCTCTGTAGTGGGGCATACACACCAGCATCCAGCTGGCCTTTCACTTCTCCCAGCCCATTTTTGACTTCTTGATGTCATTTCTGGGAAGTCCACTGGTGCAATTTGACTGCCAGTGCAGACTGATGCAGTGAAGAGCAACATGTTCTGTTGTGCAAGAGGAATGTGCACAAGAGATCTAAGTAGATGTGGCTGCTTTATAATCACAGCCAAGGACTTGGTCTCTGCTTGAGAGTGTGTGATGCAACATGACTTTGTTGGCCTTGAATTGCAGAGGAAACCCTGCTGCAGTACCAGGACCTGGCCTCTTCTCTTCAGCTCCTGAAAGCAGAGCATTTCAGTGCTGGTTTGGAGTTGGTACGCCAGATCAAGGAGCGTCTTTTTGCAATTCTCTGGCACTCCACACAGGTGAAGTCCACATGCCTGTTAGTGGCTTGTCTTGCTCTGGTCTAATTTGGTTGTGGGCCAACCAAGGGACTTGATCAGCTGAGTAATTAGACTTTCAGGGTTGTGTGTGCGTAGGGAAGGTGTTTGCAGCACAAAATACACCCCAAATCACATAGTGTCTCTCTCTCTGGTTGTTCTTTCATGCTAACAGGATTTCCATGTTGGGCTCCAGACTTCAAGAGACCCTGGTCAGAGAAAATTGAAACTCACAAATGTGCCTGCTTCAGCCCTTGCCTGTATAGGGTGAGTTTTCTTAGTGGGGTAACAAGGAAATGTAAGTGCAGACAAAAAGCAGGCGAGCAGACTTTTTTCCTGTGCTCACTGACATACAAAAGAGTGAATGACAGATACTGATTACTTGCATCCTGTTTTGTGGTTTGAGGTAACAATTGAAGTGACAGTGGTGTCGGGAAACCAGCAAAACCTCTGTAGTAGGGTGGTGTGGGGCTGGGTTGTGGTTACTGCTCACAGCCTGGGCTCTGTACTGATGCTCTCCTTCTCAACAGGCAAAAACGTACCATCTTGTGTGACTCCCCCAACACAGATGAAGATGGTAAAGAGGTTGAAGATGAGGAGTATGATCCACAGTGGCAGGAAGACTATGATGATGATGATAACCTTGATGAAGACAACTTTATGTTTGATAATGAATCAGATTGTGATTCCTACTTTGATGATGATGATAGCTATGACTAGAAGTGGTCTGTCACCCAGCCTGCCAGCTTGGACCCCTGCCTCTACTCTGTCTCAACCAGTTTGTGTTAGTGTTTTTCCTCAAAGCAGGGAGGAGCTCTCAGGTGGAACAAAGCATTTCATCTGGGAGGCTAATTGCTCAGTGACACTTCTTTAATAGCAGAAACATTGCTCTGGGCAGCTGGTCTGTGTTACTGTGGCTATTACTCTCAGAAAAACACCTCCTTGCCTTTTTCCCTTGTTTCTGCTTCTGCCTATAGGTATTTGAGTTAGAAAATCAGAGTCCACCTGCAAAGTGAGGACCACTTGCCACCTGTTAAAGGGCTGCTCATTGTCTTTGGGTGTGCTCTCCCCAAAGACTGGGCACAGGTGAGTGTGGCAAGTGTCCTAGCACGGCACTATTTAGAAATGGCCAGTGTCTAGTACTACTGTAGAGTGATGTGTTTACACTCAAGTCAAAGCCTCCTGTCTGCAGCTGGTGGGATTCCCTCCAGAGCCACAGAGGAATGTGGCTCAGTTCCTCTGGTTGAGGGGCAGACTGCTGTTTGTTGGAGTTTTCTTCACTGCTATGAAGCAGGAAGGGCTTCTATGAGTGACACAGGTTTGCAGGACTGTTTAAGTGCTCAGCACAGTGCTGCCCAACCTCTGCAGCACCCTCTCTTCTATTGCCAGCTTTCCTGCTGCAACACTCACAAGGTTTGCAACAAATCAGGCTTATGCCTGGTCCTCGACAGCATGCGTGATTGATCTCCCTAATGCCTAAAACACGCATTGTAGCACTCAAGATAGAATATGCCACCTGAGGAACATGAACAGGTGTAAGACTATGGAAACTGATGAAATCCATCCCAGAGTCGCGAGGGAATTGGCTGATGGAGTTGCCGAGCCGCCAGGGGCAACCTCCTGCCACTGGTGGCAGCCCATGAATGCAGATAATCTGCTCTCTAACAAGGTGGGCTGTGCGCTCTCTAGCAATCTAGGTGAGAGTACAACCCCATGTGACAGGCACATCATATCAGCACTCTGAAGAGCTTTGACAGCCAAGTGAAAAAAGGGGACAGTTTGAACGCTTTTGAAGAGCTTGCAGGAAGAACAAGGAGAAACAGTGTATCTGTAATGCCAGAACCGAGTAGGGTTTTCCCTCTGATTTTCTGATCCTTTAGGGAGAGATTCCCAGGTATCAAGGTGCATGTCTGTCCCCACTCTGCTGTCTTCTGCGGGCCCTGTTCCCATTCAGTGATGAGGCTGATGGGGCTGAGTGTCCCCTGAGACAGCTGGCAGATGGCACACACCTCGAGGGAGAGGCTCATGTGGCAGAGGGTGGTGCTGCTGCCAAGCAAAGGGACCTTGAGGGGCTGCAGAAAGGGGCTCAGTGGAAGCTCCGGGAGGTGAAGCAGGGGAAGAGCCAAGTCCTGCAGCCAGGCAGGAGCAAGCCCTTGCAACCAGCAGATGATGATGAAGAGGCAGCTGCAAAGCAGCTGGGCCAACACCTGGGGTCCTGGGGGATGCCAGGCTGGCCAATTTGGAGCCAACAAAGCATCCATGGGGCAAAGGCAGCTGAGTGCATGCAAGGCTGCAGTAAGCCAAGCCTTGGCAGCAGGTGGAGGGGAACAGTCCTTGCCCTCGTGGGGGTCCAGCTCTGGGCTCCCCAGTGCAACGTGGCCATTGGCCATTGCCCACCCTGGACATAAGTCCTGCCCCATTTCATGCCCCAGTGCCCACTGTGACATCTGTGACATCCGTTGGGTTTGGACTGTTGGTCACTTGGAGCCAATGCCCAGCAGGAGCAGCAGCAGGGAGCTGTCCTGCTGCACATCAACGCTGGGACAAGGCAGGTTGTGGCCAAGAGGCAGCAAGCCAGCCCTGACAGCCCACGTCCCATCCTCACTGTGGCCCACTGGCCCACGCCCTTGCTGCAAGGCGAGGGTCCTTCCGTGCTGGGCAGGATGGGCCTGGCCAACAGCTGCTTCGGCTCCAGGTGGGCTCCCCCACAGCTTGGGGGCACGTGGGCATCGCCAGCTCCTGGAGAAACATCCGTCTTTCTCATTCCTGTCACACTGCTCTGCAGAAATGTCCTCAGTGATGCCAAGGTGTTGCTGAGCACAGATGTGGCTGTGACCCCCGGCCGTAAAAGAAGCAAGAGACGCCTTCTCCTCCTCCAGGAGGAATTGGTGGTGGCCAAGTTGCGGTAAGAGCCTGAGAACCCAGCTGCCTTGACCGCATCCCCAGCCCTGGGACCAGGGCACACACAGCCTGGCATGAGCCCCAGCCCCATCCCTGTGGTGCTGGATGCACCAGTGCATCCAGTGTGGTGTCTGCCTGTGGAGACAGCAGGGAGGCCAGCTGCAAGTCACTGCTTGCCTCTCCTCTCCTGTCCTCGCTGCAGACAGGACAGCACCCTGCGGCCACAACTCTGCCTGGCCCTGGACCAGCTGTGGGTGCTGAGCGGTGAGAAGGAGGCAGCCGCAAAGAAAGAAGAGAAGGAGCAGGAAGAAGGCAGTGATGAGGATGCCACTTCCATCATCCTGGTCTGGCCCACCAGGTCCTGCACTGCCATTTTTGGGTTAGTTGTGATGCCACATCCCATGGCAGGGCAGGAGAGGTTGCCAGCCACGTACACTGGCAATGGCCTCTGCCTTCTGTGGAGAGCCTGCGCAAGAGTGGATGACGGGCATTTCCAAATCCTCCATGCCCTGGTCCCCTTTAGGTGCCCAGAAGGGAAGGGTGAAAGCTGCTGCTCTGGCAGGTCTGAGGGGGCCAGGGCTTGGGCAGCAGCTCTCCCCTGCACCCACTATGAGGCTTCATCCTGCCCCTGAGTTCTTCCCCACAGGGCAGGGCTGTGCAGTTGTGTGGGTCTGCCCACAGGTTGGGGGGCAGCAGGGCCTGACACTGGTTCTCCTCTCTTTCTGCAGCTGCCAGGCGCTGAAGGAACAGTGGGTGGGCACACTAGATGGATAAGCTGGGCGGATGCTCCAGGAGCAGCCAGACAGGGACTCACAGCTCCTCAGCTAGGGAGAGGTGCCCTATGTCTGCAGGCAGCTCTTGGGTACAGTTGCCTGACAAGGCAGCTGAGAGGCAACTACAGGCTCATGCAGCTCTCTGGTTTTCCCTTCCCACTGCCCAGGACAAAAGGAGCCCAAGTCACCCATTTACCAAACACCAGAGCCCTGGAGAAGGACTTGAGCCGCTGCCATGCTGTGAGTGTCTCTGCTCTGGGCTCTGTCCCTGAGCAGTGCTCCCTGAGCCGAGCAGCAGAAACATCAGTGCTCACTTTCTGCCACTCCTCTTTTGGACAGGGGAGGACACTGAGTGCCAGGAGTGTGGAGAGGCTGTTTGCAGACCTGCTAAAGGTGAGAGTGGCTGCCTTTCCACCACCTCTGGCTCTGTTGGGTTACCAGGGATGTGTGTGTATCAGAGTGCACTTGTGCCAGAGGGAGGGATGGAGGGAGGGAGGGAGGGTATGTGGTGCCACTTGGCAAGCAGAAGGAGTAGGGAGCCCCCAGGAATGCCACCACATCCTTGCTGGTGGCACGGGGAAGGATGTTGCACGGGGTAGAGAGCCAGGCAGGGCAGAGGGTCCCAGCTGTGTCACTCTCAGGCTGCTATGCCACTCTCAGGCTGCTGCGCCACAGACTGCTGCTGCTGCTGCTACTGCTGGGTGGCAGCTGGGTGGCAGCCCTCTGTGCTGCAGGGCTGCTCTCCAAGCACAGCCTGTTTATTGCAGGCTGATCCCAAGCAAGGGCCTGCAATGGTCCCGTCTGACAAGAGACGAAGACTTTGCTGCTTACCAGCTGAGTTTTGGAAGGAAAGGCTCCCTTGTGCCTGGGCCAAACTGTGTTTCCTTGTCCCCTGAGTATCAGAATGCAGGTGTGACACCTGGAGGGAGGATGTCACCTGGACGAGAGAGGACACCCACTGGGTGACAGCCACTGGACACAGTTCTAAAACCTGGAAAAGGGCAGGGCACGGTTTGGGACAGGCTGTCCCCATGACACACCAGCTCGCAGGAGCCTGCCAGCTGGAGCCACATTTGCAGCTGCGGCTCCTTGCCTGTCCTGCTGCATCCCTCAGCACGGTGCTGAAAGCAGGGCAGGGCAGGCTGTAGGAGTGCTGGCCTGGTGATGTCCACCAATGGGCTTTTGCTCTCTTTTTCTTTGCAGCAGGAGGGATCAGCAAAAGCAGCAGCAGCAGCAGCAGGAGGTGGCTGCCCTGGCCCTTTGCTCTGCAGCAGAGCCCATCTGCCACTGCCCAGGTGCCAGGGCAGGCAGGCTCTGGCTGCAGCAGGGCGCTCTTCGGGCAGCCCCTCACAGCCCTCTGCGGGGTGGATGGCACGTTGCCCTGGCCCATCCAGGTAAGGCAGCCTGGACAGAGCATCCACATCCCTCCCTCTGGCTCCCCTGGAGCCAGTATCCCCAGAGATTCTGGGTGTGGGGGATTGGGCTCTTCTTCCATGCCTCAGGCGTCTTGGCACAGTGTGGGGCAGAGCTCTGGCTACTGCTCTTGGAAGGCAGCTCCTCACACAAGTCCCTGCCCTCTTGCCTCTCCTGCAGGACATGCTGGTTGTCCTGCACTAGCGAGGACTGGACACAGAGGGCATCTTTTGGCAGTATTGCAGCATGACAGCCCTTCAGGACCTGCGGGAGGCCCTGGACCAAGGCACAGATGTGGACATGGGAAGCCAGCCTGCACTGCTGCTGGCTGTCCTGAAGGTGAGCACTTCTGACCTGCAGCTGCAAGAGCTCCTGCCTGGGCTGCAATCTCCAAGGGCTCACCGGGAGCCCTTGGCATTGCAGGACTTCCTACGAAGCATCCCCACCAAGCTCCTTGTCACAGAGCTCTACAAGGACTGGGTGACAGCGATGCCAGCAGCAAGCAAAAGATCTCAATTCAAAGGGTAAGCGTGGGCAGCAGCCTGCCTCTTGAGCAGGGCCTGGGAGAAGGCTGGCACTTGCCTGTAGGTGGTCATTGTCCTCCAAATGCTGGTTCTCCTGGCAGCTTGCTGTTGCTGGGTTGGGCTCAGACTGTGGGGGAATGGACACAGAGCCTTCCCTTGCATGGGCTTGGGTGAAAGCAGAAGCTGGGAGGCAAGCACGTGCTTTCTTCCTCAAGTGCAGAGTTTGAGTGCTAGCTGAGAGCAACTATAAAGGTGCTCAACACAGCTCCAGGCTGCCCCCTGCCTTGTGCCAGCTTTGGGGGTGGCTGTGGGCAACACATGCTCAATGAACATTGCCTTCCTGTTCCCTTAGAGTGGCCAAGAAGTTGCCAGCAGCAAATCTCCTCCTCCTCCAGCAGCTGCTCTCCCTGCTCCAGCATATCGGCCAGTATGTGTCCACCAGCAAAATGACCTCCAGCAACCTGGCCATCTGCCTGGGCCCAACCTTGCTGAGCCCACCCCAGGAGGACCTGCTCCCACTGGAGGCCGCGCTGGCGGCGTGTGAGCAGGTAATGCTGTGTGGAGTGGCCGGCTGCAGCCT
>VWZF01004360.1:13988-51032 GCA_013396755.1 Sclerurus mexicanus
GGTGGCCATTTGGCAATCAGTCACTTCCTACTCCAGCCTCTCTCTTGTCACCTCTTACCTTTCAAATTTCTGGTTTAGGCACCTCCAGCTTTGCCTCCAAACATCCCTCAGAGTGCAACACAATGCCTGGCACCCACAGAACTACTGATGGGCCTTTCAGAGTCCACAAGGTAACGTGAGCTCGCATTGCCTCAAACAAGAACTGAGTCCTGTAGATCATGGCTTTGCCTGTCTAATTGAATTTTGTGGGTAAAGGTTTGCAGGCTGCTCCCAGGAAAAGAGAAGAAAAAGACGGAGAGGAGAGGCCTGGCCCGAAGAGATGGAATGCCAAAAGGAAAGGAAGAGGAGGAAGACGGAAAGAATACTACTAGAGAAGTGCAGGAAGGTCTGGCAGGTCCAGGAGTCCAGGTGTGTCCCAGGCTCTGCTGTCCTTCCTTCCCAACCCTCAACACTGCCCTAAGTCCCTGGCAAGGGCTGGCAAGGGATGGTGCTGAGCAGGGTTTGGCAAGAGCTCCATGGCAGCTCCCCAGGGGCTCTCCACTGAGCCCTGCTGTCAGCAGGGGGGCAATGGGCATCTATCCCCCATGGGGATAAAGGCCCCAGAACCAGCCCATCCCCACTGCCAGCAAGAGCTCTCTCTTTACTGGGCCACAAACAAGTCCTTGTCAGCTGTGTTCCCCAGACAGAGGGGAACCAAGCCATGCCAAGTCCTGCCTTTGGGGGTTCATTTTCTGACTTTCTGACTCCGTCGTCATAGGTGCTGCTTTCCTATTGCCAGCTGAAGCCCTGGAACTCGTGGGCTTGCCTCCCTCACCCAACCCCCAATGTTGTTCAAGTTTTTAGTAAAGTTAGCTTTTGTTTCTTCTCACTGTGCCCAAGATATGATGTTGTGGACTGGGGAGATACTGTTTGGGGATGAATCCTATGGGAGGAGTGTGGGATCATGCCTTGCTCCAGAAGCCCTGCCAGCAGGCATCAGGGCTGAGCTCAAGTGCTTCAGAATTCAGACCAAAGCACCAAATACCCCCAAAGGCTGAGGTTGGGAGGGATCTGGGGAGGTCCTGTGCTCCAACTGCCCTGCTTGAGGATGCTCACCTAGAAGCAGTTGTCTCCAGGACAGTTCCTCCACTGGTAACTCTAGGAGTTNGCATTGCCTCAAACAAGAACTGAGTCCTGTAGATCATGGCTTTGCCTGTCTAATTGAATTTTGTGGGTAAAGGTTTGCAGGCTGCTCCCAGGAAAAGAGAAGAAAAAGACGGAGAGGAGAGGCCTGGCCCGAAGAGATGGAATGCCAAAAGGAAAGGAAGAGGAGGAAGACGGAAAGAATACTACTAGAGAAGTGCAGGAAGGTCTGGCAGGTCCAGGAGTCCAGGTGTGTCCCAGGCTCTGCTGTCCTTCCTTCCCAACCCTCAACACTGCCCTAAGTCCCTGGCAAGGGCTGGCAAGGGATGGTGCTGAGCAGGGTTTGGCAAGAGCTCCATGGCAGCTCCCCAGGGGCTCTCCACTGAGCCCTGCTGTCAGCAGGGGGGCAATGGGCATCTATCCCCCATGGGGATAAAGGCCCCAGAACCAGCCCATCCCCACTGCCAGCAAGAGCTCTCTCTTTACTGGGCCACAAACAAGTCCTTGTCAGCTGTGTTCCCCAGACAGAGGGGAACCAAGCCATGCCAAGTCCTGCCTTTGTGGGTTCATTTTCTGACTTTCTGACTCCGTCGTCATAGGTGCTGCTTTCCTATTGCCAGCTGAAGCCCTGGAACTCGTGGGCTTGCCTCCCTCACCCAACCCCCAATGTTGTTCAAGTTTTTAGTAAAGTTAGCTTTTGTTTCTTCTCACTGTGCCCAAGATATGATGTTGTGGACTGGGGAGATACTGTTTGGGGATGAATCCTATGGGAGGAGTGTGGGATCATGCCTTGCTCCAGAAGCCCTGCCAGCAGGCATCAGGGCTGAGCTCAAGTGCTTCAGAATTCAGACCAAAGCACCAAATACCCCCAAAGGCTGAGGTTGGGAGGGATCTGGGGAGGTCCTGTGCTCCAACTGCCCTGCTTGAGGATGCTCACCTAGAAGCAGTTGTCTCCAGGACAGTTCCTCCACTGGTAACTCTAGGAGTTCAAAAAGAGCTTTCTTTCCAAACCGGGCCTTTCTGTTACTCCCTCCTTTGTGCTTAGCAAGGATCTGAATTTGGGTGGTTTCTTGAGTGCCACATCACTGTAGTAAGAGCTGTGCAGAGACACTAGACACCACAGGACAGGCAGAATTTGAGGGTAGAGATCATCAGTCTGGAGAAGGTCATGGAAGAAGCAGGGCCTTTGAAATTCAGCCCTGGCCAGCGGGAAAGAAACCTGCCCTGCAAGCACACACTGAGGCATGGTGCAAACTGGGTTTCCACCACTTTTGCACGGCCCTGGCACTCCAGGGGTGCCCACCTGTGGGCTGTTCAGTCCATACGGAGCAGGGACGGGGTTTTGGAAAGAGCTGAGCTCAGTCCAAAGGAGCTTTGGGCTGGCTAAGTTCTGGCCACTTCTGCAAGGGCCTCAGCCTGTAAAAACAGCCTGGCTTGGTGTAAACTAGCTGGTTGCCGCTTTTAAAACAAGCCCTTTGCGTGAAGCGTGAAGCCAACTTAATTGGCCACTAACGCCATTACTTAGGTTTCACAGGCTGCTGCAGGGCAGGGAAGGCCCCTCCTTCCTGGGTAATATGCCCTTTCTTGGAGGCAAGCTCCTCCCAGAGCCCGTCCCACATCTTTCCTGAAAAAGAAGAGATGTTAAAATTTATTGGTTACCTTAAGGCAGGAAAAAACAGTATGCCTTTGCTCGAATTTTCTTTCCCTAAAAGGAAGGGGTGTGAATGCCCAAAGTTACTGGTTGTCTCGAGGTGGGAAAAGCTGTCATGCCTTGTTCAAACTTTCTTGGTTGTTCCAAGGCGGGCTTCAAAATCTAATCTTAAACCTAAATTCCTACCCTGGCTGCCAAGATTCCATGGCAACAGGACGGGACATTGACAGGACCCTTTGCCCTACATGCTTTCCATTCCACCTAATCTACACTCCCAAACAACCCACAAGCTCCCAATATACAAAATGGCCCTTTGGTAGTTTAACACAAAATGGCCCCTAGGTAATTTAACACAAAAGGGCTCCTAGGTGGCTTGTTTGTCCTACTTCACCTGCTTGTAATAAAACTGCCTCTTTTATTCCTCACAAAAGAAACTCCTTCTGCCCTGAAGAGAGCCCCTTTCCCCTGCCTCCAGCAAGGATGTGAGGTGTTAGAGAATAACCTCCATGTCCTAGCCCCCTCCTGCAAATAATTCACCCTGGCCTGGACAGAACAAGGACATCCGATTTTTCTAGGTTTCATTACTTTAATGAAGAGGATGGAGGAAGGAACATGTGTCATGACCCAAGGCTAGGGCCAGGAGGTTTGTTGCACATTCTCGTCAGGCTGAACAGAGACACCAGACCATGGGTCAGGGAACTCTTGGGCTTTCTTGTAGAGTCACCTTAACTCCAGCAACCAACCCGCTAGTGAGACTCCAAAGGCGTTGGCTGACAAGACCTGACATTTGTCCAATACACTGCCCAAAGGGTGTCTAACAAGCCCTCACTTCGGCTCAGTACCCTTCCAAAAGCTCTCAGCTCCTCCCAAGAAACATCTCTGAGGTGCTGGCTCACAAGCCACAACACACCAAGACTCAAAGGTGCTGGCTCACAAGCTACAAGTCTCCCCACTCCCACAACAAACTTTGGGACAGAGTAGAGAGTAAAATAGGACAGCCGTGCTTTGCCCACACAATGCAACAGAGGAAAGGAAGAAAGACACAGAAGAGAGACAGAGAAAACAGAGAATGTCAGCAGTGAGGAGAACCCACCTGGATCCTGCCATATGGACGGTCCAGAGCTGGGCCAAACCAGGAGAGCAAAGGAGAAAGAGAGTCAAAAAAGAGAGCAAGGGGGGCCAATCTGCTGCTGCCTTTTCGAGTAAACCTGGTGCAGCCTCTTACATCAACCAGTTTTTTTGTGCCCTTTAGTTCACACTTGCACAGCCAGTCCTCTGAGCCTCCTCCAGGGAAGGAGTCAAGGCTGGTAGACCCGAGCACAAGTTTCAAGGCGCAGCAGGAAGCTGGCTCAGCAGAGTGGGGGAATTGGCTGGTGGAGTTGCCGAGCCGCCAGGGGCAACCTCCTGCCACTGGTGGCAGCCCATGAATGCAGATAATCTGCTCTCTAACAAGGTGGGCTGTGCGCTCTCTAGCAATCTAGGTGAGAGTACAACCCCATGTGACAGGCACATCATATCAGCACTCTGAAGAGCTTTGACAGCCAAGTGAAAAAAGGGGACAGTTTGAACGCTTTTGAAGAGCTTGCAGGAAGAACAAGGAGAAACAGTGTATCTGTAATGCCAGAACCGAGTAGGGTTTTCCCTCTGATTTTCTGATCCTTTAGGGAGAGATTCCCAGGTATCAAGGTGCATGTCTGTCCCCACTCTGCTGTCTTCTGCGGGCCCTGTTCCCATTCAGTGATGAGGCTGATGGGGCTGAGTGTCCCCTGAGACAGCTGGCAGATGGCACACACCTCGAGGGAGAGGCTCATGTGGCAGAGGGTGGTGCTGCTGCCAAGCAAAGGGACCTTGAGGGGCTGCAGAAAGGGGCTCAGTGGAAGCTCCGGGAGGTGAAGCAGGGGAAGAGCCAAGTCCTGCAGCCAGGCAGGAGCAAGCCCTTGCAACCAGCAGATGATGATGAAGAGGCAGCTGCAAAGCAGCTGGGCCAACATGAAGTAGTTTGCGAGTGTCCTTGAGTTCTCACACATATTTCCTTGACAGAAGCATGTTGTATATGAGGCCCCCCTCAGAGGAAGATGCTGACACTAAAAGCTTGCTCCCAATTTCCCCCATCTCTTGGCACCCTTGTATTCCCTCCACAGTCAAGTGACAGTCCTTTTCCTTTCCAGTCTGTAAACTCTAGATGAACTGCACTGCTCTACATTTCCTTCTCAGCTGCAAGTACCTGGACTCCTGACACAGAAGCATTTGGCCAGTTTCCTTGTGTTCTCCCACACATTTCCTTGAGAGAAACATTCTCCATACAAGATCCTGCTTAGGGGAAGGTTCTGAGACTAAAAGGTTGTTTGCAGCATGATCTGTCTCTTTGGAACCTTGTAATCCATCTACAGTCAAGTGTCAGTTCACTTTCCAGCTTCCTCACGCCTTTCTTTTCAAGAGGTATAGCAGCGTCCTCATGCCTTGGGAGATGGAAGGGGTGTAATAGTAGTTAGGGCTGAGAAGAAAGGTGCATAGCAGGTCTTGCAAAAAGCTTTTCTCTCTGCACGTTTCTCTGTGCGAAGTGCAAGCTGGAAGCTTTTGGTTTTGCAAGCACACTGCGAAAAAGATGGAATGCAAATGTAAAAAGACTGGAGAAAGAAAGTGCAAGGCACAGGACTCCAACCACAGAAGCAGTTTTGGAGTTCACTTATGTCTTTGCACCTATTTCATTGAGAGACGCATTCTACAAAAGACTTGGCCAGGAGAATAATCCGAACTAAGAAGAAAGCTGCACAGAGAAATCCCAAGAAGTTTGTCTCTCAGCACCTTGTGCTGTGTAAGCTGAGCTTGAAAGTTTTGGCCTTACAAGCACACTGCAAGAGTGAGAGAATGGGAATGTAAAAGGAGCTGTGAAGGAAGGTGCAATGCNCTGGACTCCTGACACAGAAGCATTTGGCCAGTTTCCTTGTGTTCTCCCACACATTTCCTTGAGAGAAACATTCTCCATACAAGATCCTGCTTAGGGGAAGGTTCTGAGACTAAAAGGTTGTTTGCAGCATGATCTGTCTCTTTGGAACCTTGTAATCCATCTACAGTCAAGTGTCAGTTCACTTTCCAGCTTCCTCACGCCTTTCTTTTCAAGAGGTATAGCAGCGTCCTCATGCCTTGGGAGATGGAAGGGGTGTAATAGTAGTTAGGGCTGAGAAGAAAGGTGCATAGCAGGTCTTGCAAAAAGCTTTTCTCTCTGCACGTTTCTCTGTGCGAAGTGCAAGCTGGAAGCTTTTGGTTTTGCAAGCACACTGCGAAAAAGATGGAATGCAAATGTAAAAAGACTGGAGAAAGAAAGTGCAAGGCACAGGACTCCAACCACAGAAGCAGTTTTGGAGTTCACTTATGTCTTTGCACCTATTTCATTGAGAGACGCATTCTACAAAAGACTTGGCCAGGAGAATAATCCGAACTAAGAAGAAAGCTGCACAGAGAAATCCCAAGAAGTTTGTCTCTCAGCACCTTGTGCTGTGTAAGCTGAGCTTGAAAGTTTTGGCCTTACAAGCACACTGCAAGAGTGAGAGAATGGGAATGTAAAAGGAGCTGTGAAGGAAGGTGCAATGCACTGGACTCCCAACACAGAAGCATTTTGCCAATTTCCTTGTGTTCCTCCAGACATTTCATTGAGAAAACATTCTGCATGTAAGATCCCCCTTAGGGGAAGATGCTGAGACAAAAAGCTTGCTCGCAGCATGACACATCACTTGAGAACCTTCTACAGTCATGTCAGTTCACTTCCCAGCTCCCTCACACTCTTCTTTTCTTGACTTACAGCACCATCTTCAGGCCTTGGGAGATGGAAGGGGTGTGACAGTAGTTAGGGCTGAGAAGAAAGGTGCATAGCAGATCTTGAAAAAGCTTTTGTCTCTGCACATTTCCCTGTGCAAGGAGGAGCTGGAAACTTTTTCCTTTGTAATCAAACTGTGAGAATGACACTATGTAAATGTAAAAAGATCAGGAAAGGAACGTGCAAGGCAGTCTACTACTACTCTCACAGAAGTAATTTGCCAAGTTCCTTGAGTTCTCATACATATTTCCTAGAGAGAAGCATGCTGCATATGAGGTCCATCTCAGAGGAGGGTGCTGAGACTAAAAGCTTGTTCATAATTTGCTCTGTTTCTTCAGAACCCTGTATTCCATCCACAGTCAAGTGATAGATTTCTCATTCCAGCTCCTTGTCACTCTTTTTATCAAGATGTATGAAGGCATCTTTAGGCCTTCAGAGACTGAAGTGTTGTGATGGAAGGTAGAGGTGAGAAGAAAAGTGCACAGCAGGTCTTGCAACAAGCTTCTCTCTCTGCACTTTTCTCTATGCTTTGTTCTGGAGATATGGCAATGTGAGGACGATGCAAAATGAAGGACGAACTAGCAACTTTAGCAAATTTCACTTACTTTGCCTCCTACCCTTACTGCTTGGAGAGCAAGTCCTGGGTCTAAGTATTTTAGCATTAGTTGTAATTTGAATTTTATACACTTTAGTATACATTCCTAAGTAGAATGCTTGTATTTTTTTATTCCCGCTGTATTTGTGATCTTTCTGCTTGTGTTCAGATTTTACACAGAGCACACAATTTGCCTTATGTCAGGAATCTGGGAAGGCAAAATTAATGTTCAGCTCTGACAGCATTTCATTTTACTCTGTTTTGGTCCTGGAATGGTGCTCTGCTCTGTTAGAAGCTTCAGTAGAAAGGACACCTTTTCTCCTCTGGGAAGAAGTAACGAATGGCTCTTGGTTAAAACATGTTCCTGAAGTATTCCCTGGATAATGCCAATCTTGCTGTGGAATTCTGTGTTATGAAAATGGCACTTATCTGTGTACTTATTCTCCTTCGTATCCGTCAGCCAATTCTTTCTGTCCTTTCCAGGAAAGGGAAGCAGGACTGCTATTGTTACATGTGCTTTAAAGCTGAGAAGAGATTGACTTTAAAAAAAAAATAAATATAGCCAAGCATTCCACCATAGGCTGTGCAGCAACATTTAAAACATTTACAATCCTAGTTGCTCATTATGTGTCAAATTTGGCCACATTTTCTATGCTTGGTTTTCATATAGCTAGGAAAAGAGTAAGATGTGTCCCACATGGCTCACAGAGTAAGAACATCATCCTGTGGTTGGTCACAAAAGTAATCCTCTACAGGCAATTCCAGCTCCACAGTTTGCCAGGCTTTCATGTATCTTGTGCTAGTTAACTGGAGGTATTTTGGCCACTTGCATCTCCATAGCACTCTTGGGTTATTTATCTGTCATATCAGAGGTGCTGGCAGACACCAACATGATAACTGGGTGAGTTTTGATTCATCTGAGAAAAATGGAAGCCTGGGGAATCAAACCTGCATGGACAACCACACTGCTGACAACATTTCAAACACGTTACTTCTGTTGTTTTAAGTTAAGTGTTACCAAACAACTTTAGAACAAACTTTAAGCTCCCTTCTAGTCAATGACTTTTAGAAAAATAAAAAATATTCAAAACACTGTTTTCTGTTGTATTTAAAAGTAAGAAAATGGGAAAACCCCCCAAAGCTTGACAGTGCATGGGCAGATCACAGGGCATTAAAGTAATGGTGAAGTGATGCCCACACAGAAGTCTGGGGAACAGTTACAGGCTGACCCGACTGGCTGCATGAATTTAAGGCAAACACACACATTATTAGAAGCAGATTGAGATATTTCGCTGCAATGCCTTTGACTCTTGAAGTATTTGTGGAAGCCTGCAGCATTCCAAGATGGATTCTGTGTGCATGTATTCATACAGGACAAATCCCACTTGCCCGGCATTACACAAAGCTGCAATGGAGGATTCCTGTCGTCAGTCTCACTAGGTATGGGCTTATCTCCTTGGCTTTGGAAGAGACTCTGGGAAACAAGAGAAGGAAGCAATGAAAGAGGGAACATATTTGCCTAGTTTTAAGGCAGAGACAAGTTCCTGGGGCAAGTCAGGCTTGTTCAAACCTCTACCACATATCCACAGGCTCCACACTGCTTTTCTGAAAATCATGGCCATCCCTGGACTTCTCATGAGAGCATCTTGGCACTGCACGGAGTCTTCCCAGTGGGCTGGGGTACAGATTTCCTGACAGAGTAATGAAACAGCGTGGCCCAAAGTTTGTTCTGGGAATTGTGAGGAAGAAAACTGAATTGATTGTCTTTGCCACATTGCTGGCCTGGGTGACCTGTTGGCTTGGTGCAGCCTACTTCACTGAGCCAGTGTGCCCGGGGACAGCAGCTCCGGCCTCAGACAGAAGCCAGGAGCTGAGCAAAGGCGAGTCTGGCTTGGGGTCGCAGTTTATTTCTTTAAAAAGTGTCTGTTATTAGCGGAATGTTACTGATAACCTCTCCCCAGGAGGTTCTATGTTCCCTGCTGAACACGACAGCACCGCCCCAAGCTACGAGCACCTTGGGAGCACAGTTACATCCTTCCTCCCTCCCTCCCGTGCCAGGCCGGGAAGGCCGCAGCACCTCCCCCATTTAGACACCCCACCTGCCGCCATTCCAACGCGGCACTCGCCACTCTGAACCAAGAGAGCCTCCCTGACGCCGCCCCCTCGCCATGTTTGGTAAGGGCACTCCGCTCTGCCGCCTTCCTTGCGACGGCGGAGGGTGCCCTTAGTCAAGATGTCGGCGCAGCGTCCCAGGGGAGGTGGAGCGTGCTGCCGCCGCCATCTTGGCTATGGGCAGCGCGTACTGCTGAGGTGGCCTTGCTGGGCGGGCGGGGCCTGCCCGGAGGGAGAGGCGGGAGCGGCGCGGGCAGGTGGGAGCAGCGGGACTCTCGGGGGCTCCCGGCGGGCTGGGGGGGTGTGTGCCCTGTGAGGGGAGGCGTAGTGAGTGGGTCAGCGGCATCCCCCGTGAGAGGGGGCTGCGGAGTGGTCAGGGGTGTCCACCTGTGCCGGGGTTGGGAAGTCGGTGGTGTCCCGCCGCGCAGTGCTTGCACGAGGGGTCGGCAGTGTCCCACAGAGCAGCATGGGGGCTCAGCGGTGCGCCCTGTAGGTTTGCCCGGGGCGGGGCTGGGGTCAGTCGTGTCTCCTGTGGCGGTGCTGAGGATCAGCCGTGCCACCCGTAGCAGTGCAGGGGGTCAGTGCTTTGCCCTGTGGCCGTGCTGGGCATCAGAGGCGACCCCTTATGGCTGCCCTAGGAACGTGTGGTGTCCCTTAGAGCCGTGCCAAGCGCAGCAGCTGAGTGATCCGTGGTGTTCCCTGTAGCACTGCTAGGAAGCAGTACCACTGTCTATAGCTTTGCTGGGAGGAGCGGGGGTCAGCATTGTGCCCTAAGCGGATCCCACAGGGAGTCTGGAATACTGACACCACCCATCTGCTGAGGCTTTGGAAGGGTCTGTCATCTCCTGAACAGGGGATTTGGGACCTTCCCATTGCTGGAATGGGTCCTGGCGGTCACTGCGGGGACTGCTGGGCAGGCCGGCAGGTGGGGAGGCACTTAGCCCTCACTGGAGGGGGGAACACCTCCCCTCCTGCTGTCCTAACCTCAGAGTAGGACCACAGCCCATGCCAAACCCAGCGAGTCAACTGGGGCTTGGCCTGGGGCAGGGTGGTGGTGCTGGGCTGCAGTTGGAGGAACATGGAATAAATGTGCCCTGTGGCTGTGTTGCATACCTGAGATGTCAGGTGTTTGTCTTGCTATTCTGATGTGCAGGATCTTTTACAGGGGGATTCAGCTCTGATTTTTACCCCAACAGGCCTTTTTGGGGTAGGGATATGTTGTGAACCTTGTTTGTCTGCCCAGAGATGGGAGTGAAAATATAGGGCAGTTCTCCATGAGCTTGACTTACATCCTTAATAGCAACAATGAAGAAAATGTCAGTGAGTTAGGAGTTCTGCAGGAAAACTCTGAGTGGAGGTGATGCTTCTCACTTCTCATGTATGTGGCCCTTCTGAATATCTCACCTGCAGTGAGGACCGGGAGTTAAGGTAATGCTGGAGCATTTGCAGCTGCAGTTTCCTTGTCTGAAGCAGGTTGTGAAGCTGCTTCTTTAGGCTCTGTGAGTTGCTGCTAGTGCTGTGCAGCATCTGTGGGCTGGATTTGACAAGTGAGTTTTTTGGTAGTCTTGTCCTTCTCTTTCTCAGAGACATCAAAGGTAATGATGGCTTGGAAGCTCTTGTTTGTCTTTTACTCTGAAGAGTTTAGTAAGGCGATACAGACTGACTCCTCTGTTGTGTTGGGGATATCCTTCCTGAAATAGGATGTTTTCTGAAGTCTGCTGGACTCTTAATTCCTTCCTTACAGGGAGTGGAACAATAGTACCATGCACAGTTAGTGTCTAAAAATCACAGAAGACCTTTCTTTGAACAGTTTGTCTTATGCTCCTTTCCATTTGTGAGAAGGTCAGACTGGCAGCCAGGTGACATTTATGAGGAGTGTTTTGGTTTTAGAATTGGCTTGTCTTTTTCCCCTCCACCTTTCAGCTGAAGACTTCAGGATGTGTTGCAAATCTGACCTATTTTCCTTTACTGACCCACTCAGGCAGGATTGTCTTGAGGCCAGCATGAGGCTTATTGGGTATTGAGATGTTAAGTGTGGATCATAAGTAAAACAAAAAAAACATTGCATTCTGGCTTTGAGTTTCAGATTTCCTTGTTTTTTTGTTGGATTTGTATTGGCTGTAATGTTGATGAGAGCACTGGACATAAGAGATTAATGTAGTCACATGGTTCATTTGATAATGGGATTAATTAATTGTAATGTATTGGCTTTGTCCTGCAGTGTCCTGTGCCTACCTGTAGCTGATTTGCTGACCTTCTTTGCAGGCCTGTTGTCAAAACAGGTGGCTGCTACCTGAGTGCATGTTCTTACGTCCTTTCAGAGCCTCTGTAGTCATAATGGCAACGTACCTGGAGTTCATCCAGCAAAATGAAGAGCGTGATGGAGTGCGTTTCAGCTGGAACGTGTGGCCTTCTAGCAGGCTGGAGGCCACAAGGATGGTTGTCCCACTGGCTTGCCTCCTGACCCCACTGAAGGAACATCTTGACTTGCCACCTGTGCAGTATGAACCAGTGCTTTGCAGCAGGCTGACTTGCAAGGCAGTGCTCAACCCACTCTGGTATGAATTTCTTGACTAGGGATGTTAAGGGAGACTGGATAGTACCTAATTTTTATCTGAACTTCACTACTTCCTTATTCCCCTCTTTCTCTGCCCAGTGCCTGGCAGCTTCTTTCATTTAGATGTGGTGGGCTTGTTAAAGTCAATGCATGCCTAAGGAGATAGAGTATTATGTCTGTTATTAGAGCTAGCAGGACCAGAGGAGACAGGAGTGTCTTAGGGGAGGCTGTTAAGGCAGAGATGAAATGACTGATCCTCTTACCATCCCAGAGAATTTTGTGGTGAATGATAAAACTCAAAATAAAACGATGCCAGTTATACTGTTCTCTGGACTGTGATGTTCACTCGTTTTTCTTCTTCCTACACATCCAGCTGCTTGTAGGTCAGTTCCAGTATGAGCATCAGGAAGTAATTTTAGAGGAATAATCTCGGTCCCAGAATCATGTGATGATGATGATGCATACTCAAAGGGTAGCTTTGGGCTGAGAAAAAGCAGGAAAGACCAGTGAGAGGAAGTAAAATTGCACGAAACCCAGGGATTAAGAATCTGGTTGGGCATACCACAGCAGCAGGATGTTGTAACAGGCTGAGGAGGGTAAACTCTTTGGGGCAGGGAACAGCCTGTTTGTTCTATGTTTGTGCAGGATCTGGGTGGATGTCTCCTTCTGCTCTGTGACTGTAACACTTGTGTGCTACAGCTGTACAAATAATAAGACAACTGAGATAAACTTAAGTGTGGTGAAAGAATTAGACCCAAGTCTTTGTCTGCCAAGGGTTATGTTCTGTAGAGCTGTCTGTGGTGGATCATGACCTGACAAGCCTGGCAGGGCTGGATCAATTAATGAACTTTCTGACAGTAGAACAAGAGTTTGAATCCCTAGAATATTTGTTGTTCAAGCTGGAGTGTCTGATACTGTTTCTTCCCCAGTGCCATGAACCAGCATAAATAATTGTTAAGCTGTGCTGTAAAATTGTTGCTGAAGTCATACTAATGCCTCATCTTTCCCTTGCAGCCAAGTTGACTATCGAGCCAAGCTTTGGGCTTGTAATTTCTGTTTTCAGAGAAATCAGGTAAGTTGGAAAAAGTATCAGCCCTTCCATCTTTTCAGTGACCATTTTATTGATGGCCTTCTCTGACAAAGGGCATTAAGCATAAATTGCACTTCTCCAGATTCTTTGCCTTGGCCTTTTTCTCTGCTGAACCCAGGCCAGAGTGCAGTCTGCTTTCCCCAACATCCTGTCTATATTCAGTTCAGTTTTGCCAGTAATTTTACTGTCTTGCAGGATGTAGAAAGGAGATAAAAATGCCGTTTTGTCCCATGTGTTTCCAGTTTATTTTTTGCACTTGATATTTACTGTTTTTGCAAAGTATGAAATTCATTAGATTTGAGTAGACTTTTGGCGTCAGAGACTATTGCATAGTTACAAGAATTTCAACTAATACATAGTTGCTGCTGTAGTTCTACCTTTTATTTTCCCTGGATTGAGCAGCTGTCCATCCTGCTGGCCACTTGTCTGTGCTTAGGAAAACAGCAGTGTGAGTCTCCTGTCATGAATTAATTAGCTTGGTGCAGTAGTAGTAAATAAAGAGTTCAATAGCCACATCATGAGCAGGGCAAGCACTGTATTGAAGAGGAGAGCCCTACACTTCTGTCCTGCAACTTCCTTGTCCTAATTTTTTGTTCTCTTTTTCAGTTCCCCCCGGCATATGCAGGCATATCTGAAGTCAATCAACCAGCAGAGCTTATGCCTCAGTTTTCAACAATTGAATATATAGTGCAGGTAAATGAATAATAGGCAAGTTTGAAGCCCCCAGAATTGTCTTGTTTGTGACAGAGTATATATATATGTTAAATTTGCTTTAAATAATGCAAATAAATAGCATCTGCAAGATGCTTATGACAGGGCTAATTTTATTCCTTGGTTGGAGGCATTATGAAGTATCACCTGGTGTATGCATGCCCCTCAAATTCATCTCTTTCCACATTAGCGAGGTCCGCGGACGCCCTTGATCTTCCTGTATGTTGTTGACATGTGCTTGGAAGAGGAGGATTTGCAGGCACTGAAGGAGTCCCTTCAGATGTCCCTGAGCCTGCTGCCTGCCAATGCTTTGGTGGGGCTAATCACTTTTGGCAGGATGGTCCAGGTTCATGAGCTGAGTTGTGAAGGGATTTCCAAGAGCTATGTGTTTCGGGGCACAAAGGACCTGACAGCTAAGCAAATACAGGTATGCTCTGGCATCTTGTAGGCCACTGGCTTGCTTCTCATAGCTCTTTGACACCACTGCTGGTCTTTCAAGTACAGGGCTCTTGGGGAGAAAGGATTGCTCAGTCCTCTTAACTGTTAGCCTGTTGCCCTCCCAATATCTGTCCTGTCTTTTTGCCTTTGTAAATCCCTTGGAAGCTTGTCCAAGATTGAATTTGTGTATTTCATATAATGGACCCATTGATCCATTTCTAATGGAAGTACAAAGATGAATAATTTCACAGATTTAAATATATTTAATACTACAGTATTTCAGGCCTCAGGGTATATTAAATAGTAATATAAGTAATACATTTAGGGTTTGAGTACATCTCCTTTGCCTCCTCTTTACTATTCTCTAGGATATGCTTGGGCTTTCAAGGCCAGCTGTCTCTGTGCAACAAGGAAGACCTCTTCAAACTCCAGAGCAACCTGTTATTTCCAGCAGGTAAGCCTCACCAGCATAGCAGATGAACAGGACAGATGTTTTATGCTCCTTTGGGGCATGCTTCTAAACCTGTTTTTTCCAGTAGGAGTCTTTGTAAGACTTAAATGTCTTGCCACAGTTATTTCCCTACGTTAAGTAATATGTATGGATAGGATTTACTAGAGCTGCAGGCAATGTATTAGACTTCCACAGTATCTTACTTTTGCAGTTGCAAGAACACAAGACCTTTCAGGCTAGATTTCTACTTGTAAAACATTGAGTAGCTGTCTTTGGAAAGCGCATTGCTTAGGGGTCACTTGGAGCAAGGGCCTGTCTTTTTTGACTGACCTGCAAATCGGGGCCCTGGACTGTGCATAACAATCCTTCATGTTATTTCCTACCTTCTGATCCAGCAAATCCAAAACATGATTGACAGGCATCAGTGACCCCTGAACAGTAAAGCTGGTTTTGCCTCTGTTGAAAACAGTTTTCTCTTTGACAGCTCCTCCTTTTTAGTGGCAGCTCTCATGTATTTCAGCAAACTAAACCACCACTGAAGTTCTTTCCTGTTCTTTATGTGACTTTGCCTTCTTGTCAATTCCTAATGTTTTGATCAAATTTTTTATTTTGCACATCCTTATTATCTTGGAAAGTTTGGATGTAGAAAGGCAACATGCCACATGTCTTTTTACTTCTGATTACTGTTTTAGTGCAATTCATGTGTGCCAGGAACAGAGACAATTTTTCCTTCTCCAAACTTAGAAGTAGGACAACACTGTATTTGAATTTTTGCAGGTTTCTACAGCCAGTACATAAGATTGACATGAATTTAACAGATCTGCTTGGAGAACTGCAAAGGGACCCATGGCCAGTGACCCAGGGAAAGAGACCTTTACGTTCCACTGGAGTAGCTCTTTCAATTGCAGTTGGCTTATTGGAGGTACTTGTAATGCTGTTGTTTGGGTTGAGCAAGTCAAAGTAAGCACAGTGCACTGTTTGCTGAGATGTATGTGTGCAGGTGTCAGTCCATCTGGGTTACATTGGACTGCAGAAGTGCAATATGTCTCTGCTGACATTTGATGTGTATTAGCACCAGCTGATGTAGAGTGGGATGGAAGTTTTTGTCTAAATGGTAAAATTCACAGATGTTTAAAGGTCTCTGATTTTTGTGTGTATTGCCACACAACAGGTGATACTATGCACTGGGTTTATCTGAGGGTCATCTAAGAAGGGAACAGAAACTGTCTGCTTTCTGTTTTGAAGACAGGAAGCTTAACATAGTTTGGGTTTAAACTTCATCAGAGTGCTGTGATTGTCATCGCTACTTCTTGAGACAGCCTCTAACAGGGACAGGTCCCTATGACATTGTAGAAACATATGCAGACACTTCTCTTAAAGAAAGCATTGTTGCAATTTGTCTTGCCTTAAAGACAATATGTGCCAGGAAGGTGGGACCTCTGATGAAATGGAGACCCCTTCCTCCTGGACTTATAAATTTGAAAATATGAGACTTTTTGAGTCTTGTAGAAACAAAATAACAGTTTTTACTAATAATGGAGAACAATACAGAGCTAAAGAGACAAAACAGCAGAACATGGCAACCACAGCAGTACAGGGAGAAAATGGTCTGCCTCTCCACTGCTTCCCCTGAAGACAGTGGAGACTGCCTAGCTAAGTGGTTTCTCCCCTCCTGCTGGTAAACAAAGGGAATGCAGGGAAGGATAGCATAGAGCTCTTTCCCCTGCTGATTTCACCCCACTAAAACAGATGAAAAGCCTGGGTAGTTATTTCATTCCTGCTGGTTATGTGAATTTGGCTCTGGTGGTGGACTCTATCTGCGCGGGTCTCCTCTCCAGGCACTGCCAGCTCGCAGTGTGGGGGTTCGTTCAGCTGCAGCAGCTGCAGGAACCGATGTGTGAGCAGTGGCTGGCGGGGAGACATGTGGGGCTTTGGGGAGGGACAACGCAGGTCGGGTGGGCACAGAAAGCTGACAGTTCTGGATGGTGAGGAGCTGCCGGTTGGAGCTGCTTGTGCAGCTGCAGTGTGGTGAGCCAGCGCTGAGCAGGTGTGGATGAAAAAAGAGGGCAGAAAGAACCCACCATGCTAGTGGTCGAAAAAATGCTGGTATGTACTGTGGTCCCAGCATTGGGTGCGTGGGATAGGGTGCTTCAGCTTAGTGGTAGTGACATCTGCGGATAATGGAAAAGCAGCTGCTGACAGGCGTGGGGGCTGGGTGCATATGGACAGTAAGGCTCACTAGGCAGAGTGAAAGCTGGAAAAAAAAAGAACCCATTCTTGTCCCTCAAATTGTTCTTATGCCCTCCAAACCTCCCCCAACACCTCCCATGAGACCCTCATTCCCCATGCTTCCCTGCCTCTGAGGCTGGTCCTGTGCCCTGGCGCTGTTGTTGGTGAGTGCTCTCACATGGTGGCATGGGGAAAATTCAAAAAGAGGCTAAACACATAACAGCATTTAATCAGTTTCCTTTTTTTTCTTCCCGCCCTCTTTCCCTCCCTCTGATATAAGTTTTGGGTTTTTTTTAGGGCACATTTCCAAACACAGGGGCCCGAATAATGCTGTTTACAGGTGGACCACCAACACAAGGACCAGGCATGGTGGTAGGGGATGAACTGAAAACACCCATCCGTTCTTGGCATGACATAGAAAAGGATAATGCAAGATTCATGAAGAAGGCCACCAAAGTAAGTGCTTGTGTCTGCTGAGTGTGTTTAAAAGCTAAAACTGAACAGTATTGGAACATTAAATGGGGGAGAAAGGACAGTACACAAACGTATATGCATTGCTAACTTGACAGCTGCCCAATGTCTTTCTGCAGGAAATATTTTCCATTCTATCAATGCAGGAACAGTATGTCCAGATATTTGTGTGATTGTCCTTGAAATGCCCAGTCTTCTGTGTATGTTAAATTGTGAGAATTGTCAAGGGAAGGGTGAAAGACTTCCTTTTAGTTAGTTCTCCAGCATGGTCTTGCATCTTCTCAGACTAAAACGTATTTCAGTGTTATTTCTTAGCTAATGGTGGGTGAAGAGTTTGTTCAGCATCATTGTATGTCATTCTGGGAAGGAAAAAACTTGTCTTTCAAGAATTGGTCATTTCCAGAAAGCTTCCTTTGTCTTCTAGATGTATAAAACAACTGTTAAAAATAGTTAAAATGTCAGACATGAAATGTCCTTGTCAGTTTAGAGAAAGCAGTATGACACCTATTCTCTTAACTATCACCTGGAAATCTTTGGGTTTCCACTAAGTCATCACAGGCAAAGATCCCGTGTGATTCACACACTCTGTATTTGAGACATGTAACTCAATCTCATCTAAGTGCATCCCTCATCCTAGAAGGGAGAAGTATGCTGCTGCAGAGCAGTAAGAGCAAACAGCTGTTTAGTTACTGCAGCACTGGTAATTGCCCCATATGTACCGTGTGTTTCACGTGCTCTCCTCAGCTGGAGAGCAGCAGAAATACTGCCCATTGCAGCATGCTAAGCACTGTGTGTATTCCCCAGCACTACGAGACTCTGGCTAATCGCACTGCAGCCAACGGGCATTGCATCGACATCTATGCCTGTGCCCTGGACCAGACTGGGCTGCTGGAGATGAAGTGCTGTGCAAACCTCACTGGGTATGTTCATAGCGGGACAGCACAAAGTTGACACCTGCATTTTTTTTTGGAAGGAAAGGATGGTTCAGAAAGCAGTTAAGATTGCTGCTGGGGCAAAAGGGTGAGATTGTTATAATTCTATTCTAAACTGTGGTTTGAATTTGCTAGGAATTACATGGCCAAACCTCCCCTGATTCCAGTCCACATTTCTGGAGTCAAAGCAGCATGTGAATTAGCACTGCTGTTATAAAACTCAGTGTCCTGCTTTGAGAGAAGTATTCTAAAGCATGGTGCAATATGTCTTTTGCAAATACCTTCGGAGCCAGCAAGTATCCTTTCTAGAATTTATGGGATAGAGATGTCATGCTTTGTGGTTGTGCATGACTGAAGGGCAATCACACTGTCAGGCATGGTGGGTAGAAGCTTTTCTTGTGTGGACCAGATTTTGTCTCTTAACAGCTTATTTGTGCTTTCTCCAGGGATTCTTGGTTTCCCTGGGTCCAGTTTTAAGTGACATCTCTAAGGGGTAAATGTTTGTGTTCCATGTTACTGAAAATGGTCTCTGGGGAGACTGTGTGCTACACTAGGCCTTTTGGGGACTTGGCATGTCTTACTGGCCATTTCAAATACTCTTGTCTGGGGAGTGAAAGGACGATTAGAGCAAATGCAAGATGTTTGTAAATAATCACTCAGTGCTCAGTAAGCAGCAGAGATATTGTTAGACCCTTTAGTTGCATTTCAAGACTGCATCTGATCAGGCTTGGGTTTGCCACAGCGCTTCAGGGAGGCTCAGCATAGACTCACATGCCTGTTCAAGTACTGCAGCAGTGCAGCCACCCCTTGTGTAGTGTGGGTGGTTCTAGCCCTGCTCAGGGAAAGCAGGCTAAACAAAGAGCCTTTTTATGCTGAGAGATTTCTAACTGGTGGAACATGAACATTTTGAAGGCAGCTAAAGGGATAGCAAGAAATAGAGTTGAGAAAGGAAGCTAGCAAAAGTGGAACACTAACCTGTCTGGCTTTGTAGGAGTTGTTCATGAATCTGCATTCCCTGATGAGAATTCTGCCTATGCAAAGGCACGCTCTAAAACAGTTACTGAATGTGTTTGCATGCATGAGACTTGGAGGGTTGTATCCTTTGTACTTCTAGTTCCCAGTTACCTCAGTTCCTTTGTGTATTGTTTTTTGTTTCCCAGAGGACACATGGTGATGGGAGACTCCTTCAACACTTCTCTCTTCAAACAGACCTTCCAGCGAGTATTTAACAAAGGGTACAATGGGGAATTTCGCATGGCTTTTGGTGCAAATTTGGATGTGAAGGTGAGAGATTAGTTTGATTGGGTGACATAATGGGGATACAATACAAGTGCTGTTCACTCGAAATTCAGTTGAAGTCTCTGGGGTGTAGAAAACAGTATATGTTTGAGGTCAGATGTAGTGCTTCTTTGGGAGAAACACCGCACTGGAGTGGAAGGAAGTTTTATTTGGAAGCATAGCAAGTTTGTGGTGGATTTTATTTGTTGTTGTTTTGTATTTTTTGGGGGGGAGGGGTTGGTTGGTTTGTTTGGGCTTGATTTTTTTTCAGTTTTGTTTTGTCTCATTTGCTTTATTTTAAAGCAGCTGAGACCAGTCTCTCCTCACTCATCAAGGAACATGTCATACTGTTGTTACTATAAATATGTCTTCATTATTAAAATGTGACTCTGTAGATTCTCTTACGTTCACTAATTGTAGCAGTAGGTGATCTGGAAAAGTCCGCAGAAATGTTTTGCCTGACAGCAATGTGTACTATCATCACATCAAAGCTGAGCAACTGGTTTAGACTGTGTATGCTATTTGATTGAGCAGATTAAAAAAAAATTCTACAACTTTTTTTTTTTTACCTTGTTCTAGACCTCTAGAGAGCTGAAAATTGCAGGTGCTATTGGACCATGCATATCACTGAATGCTAAAGGGCCATGTGTCTCTGAAAATGTAAGTTTCTGACATGGAAAAATCTTTAATAACAAAGTGAATAAACAGTGCAAAGTTTCTGTCTAGACCTACAGCTCGCCTAGAATGTCAGAGTTTTCAAGAAGAACAATTTGGAAACATCGCTAGGAAGTGACAGTCTTTCCTAGACTAAATTCTTGCCCCATAAGGCTTTCTTTTAACTGTATGGCCCTCAATAACTTCATTCACACTCCAAAGAAAATGAATCTAGAAGGCCTGCCATTACTTGTACCTTGGATCAGAATTTGACATAAGCTTGCCTTTCCTGCTGCTGAAGGCAAAATTGATGCTTTCTTTTTGATTCTGTGCAGGAGCTTGGAATTGGAGGAACATCTCAATGGAAAATCTGTAGCCTGGATCCCAGTACAACTCTGGCCATTTACTTTGAGGTGGTAAATCAGGTCAGTCCTGGCTTCTCTTTTTTTTTTCCGACCATCTTTTTTACCCGTCAAACTATTTGTTACAGGGCCAGAAAATGCAATGACATTTTTTTTTTGCCAGTAAGTGGAGTGCAGACTAAAAGTACAAATACTTTGAAATATTTGGAGAATTAGTCCTTCAAGTTATATTAACTTGATGGCTCAGAAGTTACTGTCAACTGAGGAAGTTTCTGAGCATGTGGCAGCTCAGAAGGCTACCCCTAAGGAGTTTTATTCCATGTACGTCTGGTTTTTTTATGTGTTGTGTGGGCTTGTTACAGTTGGGAAGAGTTATGGAAAAGCCACCATGTTTTGAAGGCTGACCTTGTTGCATTTGCAGCACAACGCACCGATACCTCAGGGAGGCAGAGGGGCAGTGCAGTTTGTCACTCAATATCAACACTCCAGTATGGAGAAGCGCATTCGTGTCACCACCATAGCCAGAAAGTGAGTATCCTGTGCCACTTCTCTGGCAGAGTGGCAGAAACTTAAGCTGCAGACTGCTAGAATTTGTCCAACTTTTTGTTGCATCCAGTGGCTGCAGAGTAGTTGACACAAGGAGGATGAATGTAGTTTGGGTTTTGCTGCAGGTGGATACGTGGAGCATTAACCTTTTACAACCCTGCAGTTGGGCAGATGCACAGAGTCAGCTCCAGCATATAGAAGCTGCGTTTGACCAGGAAGCAGCTGCCGTGCTGATGGCACGACTGGGAGTGTACAGAGCTGAATCTGAGGAGGGACCTGATGTTCTGCGGTGGCTGGACAGACAGCTGATCAGGCTGGTAAGACCAACAGGCTGCAGTTGGGTGCATTCTTGATTTAGTAAAAATGCTCTCTGGAAGTGACAACAGCAATCTTTTTTCAGATTGACTTGCTTCATTTGTACTCTGATCATGGTCACATAGTTTGTAGTACATGATAGCTCAGAACCCAGTTGTGGTCAGCAAATTTGTGATGGGGTAGGTAAACATCCCATCATACTGAAAGAGTTAAACCTGAGATTGAATAAGTGATAGTGAAACACGAAATACAGGTGGGAAGGTCTCTGGTTCAACTCTCCTGCTTAAAGTACAGCCAGCTTTGAAGTTAGAGCAGGTTGCTCCAGATCTTGTTCAGTTGAGTTTTGGAGACCTCCGAAGATGGAGTTTCTCTTCCTTCTCTTAACAGCCTGTTCCAACGTCTGATCACAGGCGCTAGGATTTTTTTTTATCCTCTCGTGTCTCTCTTCCCCAGTCAGAATTTCCATTTTCCCAGTTACCAGTCAGGTAGCTGTAGACAATGATTTGACTCTTTGATCCCACTCTACCAGAGTGGGAACAAACCCAGCTTCCTCAGCCTCACTTTTTACATGAGATGCTCCAACACTTGACTAGCTTGGTGGTGTCTGCTGGACCCACTCCGATATATCCATGTCTGTCTTGCACTGGGGAGCTCAAAACTAGACACAGCATTCAGATGTGGGCCAAGTTCTCAGTAGTAATCTGAATTAATTCTGCAACCTCCTGCTGTCTCTTGCTTTGAATTTCACAAGCCCAGATTGTCTAAATCAGTGTTGGCCTTGTCCAAACATCCATGCAGAGTTGGTACTAATTCAGTATGGCACATCAGACACTGAAAAACATATTTGAGCACAAACAAACAGGCACGCTGCGTGCTGAAATGACTGTGGAGTCATTTATAGTTAAATTGTTAAAACTATTAATGCTTCTTATTTTCAGTGAAATGCCAGTTTGCTGCTGTTCTAGAAGGAAGTACTTGCTGCAAAAGTGTTTCATAATGTACAAAGCAGTTTAGGTATAATGTAGTAGCCCTGATTTAATGGAAAAAATTGAGTAGTGCTATAGAAGCACTATTTCTTTCATTCTTGGATACTTTCAAATCTAGGTTTTTTAATATATATTTATAAATAGATTGGATCATCACTGTCATTCCAGTAAGACAGAGAAACCACTGACTTAAAGAATGTAAATTACTGTTGTATTACTTGTTCTCAGGTTCATGCCTTGGTTGTTTAAAAACAACTAAAAGAACATCCTTCTGGGGAAAAAAAGAAAGGTGTTAATTCTAAAAAAAAAAAAGGAATAAATAGAAAAAAGAGATAATGACAGGATCTATTTTGCTTCCAACAGTGTCAGAAATTTGGACAATACAACAAAGATGATCCCAACTCCTTCAGATTGTCAGAATCATTTTCTTTATATCCTCAGGTAAGAATGTCACTTCTCATAGCCGTGGGAAAAGTGTGCAAGGGTGAGTGTGAAGGATACTAAAACATGTTGTACTATTTATCAGATTCAAGGAAAGAGGAACAGATGCTTTTTTAATCTAGTGGACTGGTCCTATAGTTCAGTGCTGCAGGTGTGATAGGGGAAGAACTCTGAGGATTTAATAAGGGGGATAAAATAAGTATTTGCTGTTCAGAAAGATTGGATTTGGGTCCAGAAGTTTTGGCAACTTTGGCTGACATTTCTCTTCTCATTTTTCTCGTGCAGTTTATGTTCCATCTGCGACGCTCCCCGTTCCTGCAGGTCTTCAATAATAGTCCAGATGAATCTTCTTATTACCGTCACCACTTTGCTAGGCAAGATCTGACTCAGTCTCTCATTATGATCCAGCCCATCCTTTATGCTTATTCTTTCCATGGACCTCCTGAGGTGAGTCTGTTTTACAGGAAGAGGTGAATCAACCCAAAATAATGAGTATTCAGTTGCAGAAACACTATTTCAGCAAAAATGCCCCTATGTTTTTGGGGTTTTCTTTAATTGTTAAAGTCAAGATACTTTGGTCAAGATGGTATCTAGTTACACTTGGATGGCCATGGATGCTCTCTGGCATCCTGCACTTCATACAGATGATGATAACCTGCTGCTCTGTTCTGTGATGCTGCAGGAGGCTGGCCACACTCTATTGGTCATTCACACAGATCAAGCAGTGCCTATATGGACAGGGTTCAACAAGCTGTGTGGCCAACCATGAAGGTGAATATATTTCTGAAGGCTTAGGAGTGCCTGACTTTCTTCTTTATTTTCCCTAGCCGGTGCTTTTGGACAGCAGCAGTATTCTTCCTGACAGAATCCTACTGATGGATACTTTCTTCCAGATAGTTATCTACCTTGGTGAGGTACAGTGAAATACGTTCTCTTTCTCTGTTTGCACTCCCTCCCTCCTGCCATGCATGCGGACAGCATGGCTCTTAGTATAAAATAAGCTTCTTGCAAAGCCCACATGAGCATAATGACATGGTATACATGCTGCCTGTTTGAATACAATTTCTCCACTGCCAGAGTTAAAATAATACTGGAATTGCTAAGGATGTGTTCTGCACTGAGTAGCAGCTCTTACGTTAGCTTGGTAATGAAGATGGTCCCTTACCATGCCTGGAAAAGGCTAGAGAAACTTGAAACTAAGCAGGGCAAAGAGTTACAGTTTGATTTTCAGGTACATGACAGACTTGGTTGCAGGGTTTTTACACTTAAATACTGCTGCTCTTAAAGAAATCAGTTAAGCAGTTTTCCAGTTTTTGCTTTTAAACACTGGATATTGTTGAAAACTGTTCCTATATCTCTTCCATCATGACTGAGGTAAGTGCTTAGATACTGACTCTTTCTAAACATATAGACTTATACCAATATTCAAAACCTTGGCTTTCCAGTGCCTGTGCACTATGCAGACCTGCCGATCTGTATTTCAGTCCTGTCAGGTTTTGGAAAGAAGCAGTGCACTACTGTAGCTGAAGAACAGAAATGAGTCACATCCTGAAGTAGTTATAGAGTAAGGAATGAAGAGGAAGCTTGCTTTACACTTCTTTTTCTGGAAATCTCACATTTCTTTGATGCCTTTCCACCCCACCCCCCCCATATTGTTCCTATCCATATTTCCTCATATCATTCCTATTAGTGAAAACTTTTTGGGAGGTATTTTAACCCTTCCCTTTGTTTTTGAATTAAGCTGCTTTGGTGTTATTTGATGACTGTTATTAGAATGCTTGAAGTTTGGCATGATAGTTTTTGGCAGCTCCACTATTAGCTCCTGATTTCACTCCATATAGGATTTGTTCCCTTTGAGAGGTGAGCAGGGATACCCAATTAACACAAACAGTTGAACACTTCAGTCAACAGTGACAAAAAGCCTGGAGTGGCCTTAAACAGTTTCTACCTACTGTTGCAGAGCAAGACACTCGGCCACCGTGTAGAATTTAGACAAAGGAAGAGCTAAGCATGTGACCTGTATATGTGTAGAACAATTGCTATGTACATATGGTACATACAATAAGTACCTTGAAAATACTGTAAGGCTAAGACAGATTCAAAATGTCAATGATTTATAAATTCTTCATGTTTCTGTGTTGGCACAGGCTGAAACACAAAGGTTTGAAGATCCCTTTCAGTTAACTGCTTTTGCACTGCACAAATTGCCACCAGCTTCTGTTTTGAGTGCCTATATTTAAATTCAGGGCAGAAATTAATGTTGTTGCCAGAGTAATAAAAGTGTGCATTTGCCCTGTAAGCAGAAGTACATATAACATTCTGCTGCCTTCAGATGTGCAGGTTAAAAAGGGGAGGCTTGCAGACATCTCTAGTCTTGTTTTCATTTCATTCCTGTCCCATCCATAGACTATTGCACAGTGGCAGAAAGCTGGATACCAAGACATGCCTGAATATGAAAACTTCAAGCACCTACTGCAAGCCCCACTGGATGACGCCCAGGAAATCTTGCAGACCAGATTCCCAATGCCGCGTTACATCCACACTGAACATGGGGGCAGTCAGGTGAGCAAGTTCATGAAGGAACTCTTTCTGTTGTTGCCTAGAGCAAATGGCTGTCTTTCTCCTTCTCTGAAATGATGGTTCTGTAAGTTAAATGTATGGCAATTTAGCTCTTTAAAGTACTGAACTTGCATATTTTCTCAGGAGCTTGTACTACAACTTTGTCTTTTAATAAGCAAATCACTTGCCGGATATACTTTTGAAATCTGAGGATGTGAAAAAAAAGGAAAAGCTGACTTAAATATGTTTTTTTTTTTTCCCAAAGGGGTGGGAAAGAAATGATTTAGTTTTGTGTCTATAGTTAGCCTGCAGTAATGCTGAATGTTTGCCCGTCTGCTCCTTTTATTCTCTGTGGCGGCCGGCCGTTGGCCACACAGATTCCCCCTACTGAAAGGGAAGAAAAAAAGATACCAAAAGAAAATTGTTGTAAAATATATATATAATCACATACATTACAGTTATATACAATTAAACACTGTGTATATACAGAACAAGAATCCCAACAACCCCAAAAAGGAAAAGAGGGAAAAGGAAAAGGGAAAAAGGACAAAAATAGGTAAAACCAAAACAAAACAGATGCACACACTTGAAAACTCAGGGCATAGCTCAATAAAGTAACTAACACAATAAACTCTCACCAACTTCCCTCAAGAAAACAGCAGAAATCTTCACCTCTGCCTGGCTTTCAGACAACAGTTTCTCAGATAGGCCTCAGCTCACATAAGAGAGAAGCCAACACACTGAGACCTGCTGTCCTCCAAGCACCTGAAAGGACGAGAGAGAAGAACCTACCCTCCTCATCTTATATACACCTGATTACATAAAGGAATGGTGTGGAATACTTCCTTATTTATGACCTTGTTACCAGGGAAGGCCTAGATCAAATCCAAGAAAACTAAACCACGACATTCTCAAATGCTGAATGAACCTATAAAATAGTTCCTATTGTTGCTCTTCCTGGCCTTGCAGTTGTGCTGTGCTTGCCCATACCTAGCTTGTTTGTAGCAGGGAAGAGGTAAGAACTGATGGTCCAAAACAAAGATTTAGTGTTGATTTTTGATGTGACTCTGTTATACTGGTCCTCCACTGACCCCTTTTCTGGAGAGCAGATGGGGCACGCGAGGGATAGTGCTGGTGACCTGCCCATGTGGCATGGAATCAGAGCTGCCTTCCAGGCAAGCACATCTTGTAGCAGATCACTCAGTGCCCCTTGGAGACAGGTCATCTGTGGAGCAGGGCTGTTTCTGGAGTTGAAACCTGAATAAGTTAAATTAGTACCTTGCTTGCAAAAGCAGAGGAACATTGCTAGTCATGGATCTAAGGTGGTATGAAGCTTGAGGGAGCTCATAGGTCTGTCACTTTACAAAACTGCTTCTCTTTTGTCTTAATAGGCCCGGTTCCTCTTGTCTAAAGTGAACCCTTCTCAGACCCACAATAACCTCTATACGTGGGGACAGGTAAGCAACGAAAGAGCTGCTTGTGTTTGAGAATGCTGTAAAATGTTCATGTACATATTTGTCTTGCAGTAGGGATTCTGTTTAACCACGTGGCCACAAATGGTGAGCAGGTTACAGTTGTCCTTGGTTTCTTACCATGGTTGTTGGTAAGATAAATAGTACTGGTGAGGAGCACTAGATGATGAGACTACAGTTTTCAAGCCTGGATGACTGAACCTATTCTTGTACTGAATCCCCACAAATTTTCCACAAAACCCAGTTGACTTTGAGGTTTTTCTCAAGGGATCTGAGGAATGCTGGTCCAAGCAGAGGTGATGCATCAACAGCTTCAGGACCTGAATCGCTTGATGGCAGGAAAGGAGTGGTTTCCACAAGAAGTAATTTGACCCTTTGATTTCCCTTCCCATAGTCCAGCTGCATGTAGGGTTTGCACAGGCAAACCAGGAGAATTTTCTGTGTTGGCTGCTATTGAAGGAAGCAGCTGATTTTATGTAGCCCGTGTTCTTACAGATTTCAGGTGACCTGATGTAGAAATTTATCTTGACCCTTCCCTACAAACATTATTTAAATAGGTCACAATGTATTTAGTATTCTGGAAAAAGTAACTAGTATATGGATACATATAAATCTAAACAGTCTATCTGAGAATACTGAACTTTTATATCCTTTTTGTTTACCTTGTTTGAGTAGTGTTTGGGCGGCAAAATTCCTAATGCTTTAGGAAGAACAGACTTTTTTGCAGCAGTTCAGATTGTACTATGGTGTCAGAGCTGTTGCCCAAAAGAAGCAATTTTTCACTGAAGAGGCTAAGGATCTGTCTTTTGCAGGAGAAAAAGGTAGTTAATTTAGCAGGTAGTTATTTAGTTCAGAGTGCTAGCATTTGATTTACTTTCAGTTAGTCCCCTGCATTAACAACAATATTTTAGGCTCATTATTTCCTTTTTTTTTTTTTTTGCAGGAATCGGGAGCTCCAATCTTGACAGATGATGTGAGTCTCCAGGTATTCATGGACCACTTAAAAAAGCTGGCAGTTTCAAGTGCATCATGACTGATCAAACCGAGGAACAAGAACAGAAGAATTACATGGATCATGTTGATGACAGAAATGGAGCAGTTTAATTACTTTTCCTTTTCTCTCCTTTAAACTAGGGTTTTTAAGTATTACATGATTGGGGGGACCTTTTACTGCTCCTTTCTAATTTATTTGTATTCCTTTTTGTCTATATTGTGTGTTTACATTTTTCACACACTGTAATTAGAGCTGAAGGACGTTTTATTCAACAGTCTTTAGCTTAATTTTTAATGTCGCGTGCTCTTAAAAAGTGTCTTCTAGCAACCAGGGGACTCTGTTAATGAAAAATAAAGTCAGAGCACCACTAGTTCGCGCTACCCCCAAACTCCGCTGTGTGTGCAGTGAGCTTGTCCCGCCTCCTCCTTTCCCCGCCCCCCTCGCCGCTGCGCCCGCCCCGGAGCCGCCCCGGTGGTCGCTGCGGAGCGATGCGGGCGGCCGTGTGGAACGCGCGGGCGGCGCTGCTGTACTCGCTGGGCGGATGGACGGCGCTGGGCGGGATGATCTACTACAGCCGCGAGAGCAGCGGCGGGCCCGGTACGGGCGGGCGCAGCGCCGGGGCCGCGGACCGCGCCGGGGTCACCTTGGCGGGGCCAGGGGCAGGCGGTGGGGCCGGACGGGGCCCGGNGCACCACAGCCCGGCCGCCCCTCGCGGCGCTCGGAGCAGCGGCCTCTGCTTGGGTCCAGAGAACGAACTGCGTGTGCAGCCAGCCCCCCTGGCAGCCCGAAGGGGCCAACCCTGAAGGAAGAGAAATCCCGTGTTGAAGGGAGAGGCTTGTGCCTTGTCACAGGAACAGGGACTAGACTCCTTCCAACCTGCTGCTTTTATTTACACTGTGGGAGTGGTTAAAAGCTGTGCTGGAGGAGGACTGGGCTGGACATTAGGAAGCGTGTCGTTACCAGGAGGGTGGTCAGACAGTGGAACAGGCTTCCCAGAAAGGTGGTCGACACCCGAAGCCTGTCAGTGTTTAAGAAGCCTTTGGACAGTGATTTAACCTTTGGTCAGCTCTACACTGGGCGGGTTGAGCTAGCTTTAGTGTGGGTGACTTGTAAGCCAGTTGTTACTGCTTCTACTGTAGTTCTGATTCTTGTCCAGTACCAGTGCAGCATTTAACCTACCCTAGTAAATCACTTTTTCTGGCTACACAGTTATCAGATCTTTGCTATGTATTCTTCAGAATTTGAGGAAAAAGAAAAAGAAGACTGAATGCCCATGTGGCTGCTGTTATGCCATGGTGAAGAGTTAAAACATTTTTATTGCTATGCTCTCTTGTCTCCCTCCTTGCTCTCTCTGTATTCCTTAGAGAATGAAAATGATCCTCGGATGAACCAAGTGGCTCAGAAAGAAGTATACACTACGGAAACACCTTTAGGATTTCAAGTGACAACAGAAATAACATACAAAGACGTTCAGCCTCCTATTACTCGACTGCTCAGGCGTGTGGTATCATTCTTTGATCCTAGTGGCAGCCCTCCTTCTGAAAAGTGAGCTATCTGAAAGAGCTATCTCAGAACATTGTGTTGGAGCTCTGAGAATGTCATCCCAGTGCCTTGCACCAGACCACCACTGGAAAATTGTCCCTTGCATTGCTGAAACAATAGCTTTGTCTTGGAAACCTTCTTGTCTGCAGGGATCACTGCTGTTCTTTGTGCACATATCTGAATTGCTGAACATGAACTGGGTTCATCCAGGTGTACTGTGAGGTGCTAATCAACCTCTGTTCTGCCTGGTGTCCTGTGTCCAGTGCTCCGACCAGGCTGAAGTTGTTTTTCCAGCTAGTGTGCAGGATGTACCTGGATGATCCAGTATGTACCTGGGATGGCTTCTTAACTGAGCAGCCCTGAAATGGATACTTTAAGAACCATTAGTAAATGGGAAAGAGTGGTTTAACATTTTGGGTACGAGAGTTCTTACTCATCCTTCAAATAAAAGCTTACAAGAGATGAATTACAAGTGCAGAAATGCTACTGTGAGTTAAAAAGTTATTAAATTTTCTGCTCCAGACTCTTGTTTCTATAGGGGCTTTCCTGATCCTTATACATCATATGCCCTCTTGTAGGGTACTGTCCCCTAGCTCTGTAGCCATAACTAATATTCATTCTGTAGTTTTCCCTAGTCCTTCTGAACATCACCTCCTTTCGCAGCTCCTGGCCACAATTTTCTGTTGGTGTTTTCCCTCATTTCTCTCATTGCTGACCCTCATTGCTCCCTGCAGCCTCCACTTCCCCTTCTAGAGTTCTGCCTCCAGCCCCTGCTTTTTCCAGAGGCTTCCTCCAGTCCCTGTGGTCATGGCCTTCCCTTTGGGGAGACCCAAGACCCTGCACCAACAGAGCTTCCTTTCTCTAAGGGCTTCCACCTGCCCCTGCCCCACCTCCCTGTTTCTATCAAGGCTCTCCCTACAGCATTTTTAGGACACCCCTTGCCCTACCCCACACACGTTTCTCTAAGGCCTCTCATCTTGCTATATGGAAAACCATCTCTGCCTGCACACCTTGGTTTCCAGATCCTTCTCATATCTGAAGGGGGCCTACAGGGAAGATGGAGAGGGACTCTTCATTAGGAACTGTAGTGGTAGGACAAGGGAGAATGGGTATAAATTGAAAGAGGGGAAATCTACGTTAGGTATTGAGAAGAAATTCTTTATTGTGGGGGTGGTGAGGCACTGGCACAGGTTGCCAAGGGATATTGTGGATGCCTCAACTGTGGAAGTGTTCAAGGCAAGGTTTCAGATAAGGCCTTGAGCAACCTGGTCTAATGAAAGGCCCCACAGCGGTGGGGTTGGGACTAGAAGGTCTTTAAGGTCCCTTCCAACCCAACCCATTCTATGATTTTATAGGAGCTTTTATAACAGAAGCCCCACCCAGCCCATGCACATACAGGCCTACCTTTCCATATGGACTCCTGTGGTCCCTACAGCCACCACCTTTTCCAGAGGGCTACTTCCAGCCACTAATTTCTGTGGCGGTCTCCCCATGTTCCTATAGAGGATGCCACTCTGGTTTACCTGCATTTTCTCCTTTTTGTAGGGGCGCCCACAAAACCCTATAAGCACTAACTTTAGAGGAAGGGAACCCCTCCACACATTGAACACCTGTGCACAGTTGTGCTGTGCACACCTCTCCTTTAAACACTTCTGCACACCTGTCCTATGCACACTTGTCCTGTGCCACACCTGTACACACCTGTCCNTCCAACCCAACCCATTCTATGATTTTATAGGAGCTTTTATAACAGAAGCCCCACCCAGCCCATGCACATACAGGCCTACCTTTCCATATGGACTCCTGTGGTCCCTACAGCCACCACCTTTTCCAGAGGGCTACTTCCAGCCACTAATTTCTGTGGCGGTCTCCCCATGTTCCTATAGAGGATGCCACTCTGGTTTACCTGCATTTTCTCCTTTTTGTAGGGGCGCCCACAAAACCCTATAAGCACTAACTTTAGAGGAAGGGAACCCCTCCACACATTGAACACCTGTGCACAGTTGTGCTGTGCACACCTCTCCTTTAAACACTTCTGCACACCTGTCCTATGCACACTTGTCCTGTGCCACACCTGTACACACCTGTCCTGAACACACCTGTCCTGTGTACATCTGTGCACAGCTGTCCTGAACTCATCTACCCTGTACACACCTTTTCTGTAGACACTAGGCCTGTACACACCTGTACACATCTGTGCACACCTGGTCTATGCACCCTTGATCCGTGCACACTTGTCCTGCACGCACCTGTCCCTTTCCTGCAGCAGCAGCAGCCCCTCTCGGCGGCCCTGCAGCGCCTGTGCGGGGAGCTGCGGCAGCACCTCCGCGCCAGCGGGGGGCGCTGCGGGGGGGACGGCGCTGCAGGGCGTGGCCGCCGTTGCCTGGCGCCGCCGCCTGTCCCTGCTCGGCGCCGGCCATGAAGGCGATCGTGCAGCGGGTGGCCCAGGCCAGCGTCACAGGTCAGTGCGCCGCGGCCGGCAGGGCTGAGGGCGGCTCTGTGTGTGTGTGTGTGTGTGTGTTCCCATTTCCTTGTCCCGCTGCGTGGGTTTGGCTTCTCCTTCGGGGGCCCAGCCGCCTTCCCTCGTGGATTGCGTATGTGGGCTGTGTATTGAGGTGTGTGTACATCTTTGCCTTGCTGGCACGGGCTGGCAGTCCCGCTGCAATCGCCTCCTCGAGCGCCTTTGTATGGGCACCACAGTCGCAGTCATCTTGCATTGTTTGCTTGCATTCACAAAATCACAGAATATTTTGAGTTGCAAGGGACCCACAAGGTTCATCGAGTCCAACTCTTAGGCCTGCACAGGATATCTGCGGGGGTCACACCATGTGCCTGAGAGTGTTGTCCAGACGCCTCTTGAACTCTCTCAGGCTGATGCTGTGACACCACATTTGTGCTGTGTTGGTGGGGCTACCCTGGTCACTGCCGTGTGTGTTGGCAGTGCCGTCCCTGCTGTGAGCGCCCGCACCTGCATGTGTACCATGACAGCCACAGCCACAGCCACCGCCACTGTCCATCACTTGCTCATGTGGCAGCAGTGAACCAGCGACTGTTCCGCGTTGCCTTGGTGTCAGAGTAGCCATCCCAGCTGCCTCCTTGCATCACCCACATGTGCTGCACTACGGTCACAGTTGCCTCTGTTCTGCATGTGCATGTCAGCAGGGAGGCTGTGATCACATTTCCCCAAGTGAATGTGTCAGCACTGTAATCAGAGGTGCTTCCATGCAGTGTGTGTATGGTGGCAGTGCCATCCCAGTTTCTCTCTCCTGCGGCTCTTGTTCGTTGCAGTGCAATCATGGTCACCTCGGTGCATTGCAACCATGTTGACAGTGCAGTCTGGCTCACCTTTTTGCACTGCTTCCATGTGTCAGTGGTGCTATCCCTGCCACCAGGCACTGCTTGCCTGGGTCAGTAGCCCAGGTGCCAATAGAAATGGTGTGTCCTGATGGAATGTCCCTGCTATTGCACTGGTTGGACCTTCTGTGCTCAAGATGCTTAAAATCCCCAAGAAGTTTGCACGTGAGGCAATGAGTTCTGCTTTGGGGCCCAGGGGCCGAGCAGTGTACAGCAGGATGGCCTTCATGTTCATAAACAGCTTCTGCTTGTGTGTCAGCACTGACAGAGCATGTCTGTGTAAGGGTAGCAGCTTTTGTGCACAGCTGGTACTCCGGACACAACAGTGGTCAGAGCTCATCAGCACTGGAGTTCTTGCTGACTTACTGCCACTTCTCTGGGCAGAATTCAAACTGTTGTTTCTGGCTGTTCAAGAGTTTGAGTTGTCACACTCTGAGAGAGAAAGTGCTCTGCTTAGCAGAATAGATTTCTGAGCAGGAGGACTCGTACCCAGATCAAATGGAAAGAGTCTTTGGAAGGAGTTTTTTCCCCTGGTTTGCTTCTGCCTGATACAACCACTAGTGCAGAGACATAAGCTTTCAGCTTTTGTTGGAGACCTGACCTCCTTTCATTTTACAGAATGTTTGGAACTTTTTTCCCCCAGTCATGAGCCTGGATGCAATTTTAACAGCTGGGTAACTGGTGCTTATGTCAGTTATAAAGCCGCATCTAATCTTACTACAGTGATCTCTGAGTCAAGAATGTTAAGATAATTTAAAACATTTCTTAGAAAAACACAATAGGTCTGTGATAGTTTGTGTTTTATTGTAAATGTCATTAAAGGGGTTGTGTTGCCAATTAGAAGGGCAGAATTTGCAGATTGTTAAAAGTCGTGTTTCGAAAAATCCATGAGAACTGTATCAGGTAGAAGTCACCTTTTCACAATGAATACAAAGTATGAAAGGAATGGTGGAGTAGAGAAATTGAGTAAACACAGTGACATCAACCAGGTGGATAATTTTTACAAGTCTTGGAGAGAGTTCTGCCACTTCTCTGATTAGCACAGCTGATCCAGTTATAGTAAAAAGTCTTTCAACAATGTTTTTAAATGCTGGAGAAGCATCCTGAGCTCACAAGGAAGTTGTGACATTGGGAAACTTTTGAAAGAATGCCTCTGTGTGATCTTTAATCTCTACAAACTTAACCCAGAGAAGCAGGCTTTAGAATGCTTTTTTCTTTGGTGGATGAACAGTTTTCCAGGTGAAAGCAGTGCCATAAAACAAGACAGTGCATTCAGCCTTACTTTTCACCCTCTTCTTCCCCAGTGGGTGGTGAACAAATCAGTTCAATAGGACGAGGCCTCTGTGTGCTGCTGGGCATTTCTTTGGAAGATACGCAAAGAGAGCTGGAGCACATGTAAGTCACTTATTTCCTTTTGCCCTGTACTCCTTTATTTGTGCATTGCTGATACTTAGTCCCTGATACCTGTGCAGTAGCCAAACAAGTTGGTTATTCCTATTGGAAAATTCAGGTTTGCTGCTTAGTTCCTCTTGAGATTTTACCTTGAATACATGTTTCTTAGAGTTTTCTTTTATGTTCCATTGAGAAAAATCTGTTTTCATTCTCTGTTTTTTAACAAGAGCAGACTCGAAAAGGAAGAGCCAATATGTTGGATTTTTCAGATCTCCCTTTTTTAGATGTCTGTCTGAATTTACCCAGAAGAGATCCATCCTTCAAGGATGGGATTTATCAGAAACCTCAGACTCTCATTTTAGCTTGCACAGGAGAAATTTTGTTCTTCCAAAACACTGGATAGTCTTGTCAGTTACTTGTCTGTAATCGTGAATCAATTTTGGTAGCCTGGAGGACTGGCTCTAGCCATCTGTTCCATGGCCACAGAACAGTGTGATTCAACCATCAAACACATGGAAGAAAGAGTTCTGCAGGGACTTCTTCTGTGTCCTTCGGTCTGATCATTGCTCTAAGACTGACCTCAGTCCTTAAAAAGGCAAAGAAGAAACAGGTGGTAGAGCTGACTGATGTCAAGAAGAGGAGAAGCTTAAGCAGTGAAAAGAGAAGAATGTGAGAGAGGGTGAAAACAACCCTTAGAAGATATGGAAGAAAAAGTAGAGACTGAGGATATGACCTAAATGTCACCAAAAATCTCACATTAGGTTGTGAAACTTACAGAGAATTGCAGCAGAGCTGAAGGGGCTTTTATTCTGACCTGCTCCACTGGTTTACCTTACTGTTTGCCTCACTCAGTGTGTAACATTTGCTCTGTCATCATTTCTCATCCCTACCTTGGTGAATGTGAAGGATGCTTCCGAATATTGCAAGAGGATGATCCGTAGTACAACTGTGCTCTCAGCACCAGGTTGTTCAGATGACTGACACAGGAAGGGCAGGAAGTCAGCATCTGAGAAAAAGGAATGAAAGAAATCAGCTTAACCAGGCTTTTCAGGTCCTATTAAATGAAACTTTAGTAGTCCTGTAAATGAAACAACAAACATCTCTAAGCTTAAAACAGGGTAGTGATGTTGATTTAAGCCTTCTGCTGGGGCCTTCGAGTGGATGCTTTTAACAATTTTTTTCATTCAGAAGATAATTCTGTTAGCTGTTGACACACAAATTGGCAAGGATGGTTCTTGTGACTGTGCCTTAGTAATGGCAAAGCCCTGAAGCTAGACCATAACAAAGTATTGGCTTTATCTTATACTAACTGCCTCACCTCTGGTGCCATCTAAAATGCCTGGCTGATAACTGCAATTGAAGTGCTTTGCACTTGATAGCTCCTTGATGCTGCAGATGTGGAGAAGAAACCAAAGACAGGAGAGTGGCTTGCACTCAGTCTCCTGACATGGACTGGGTTGCAAGTGTGCCTGCTGCTTTTCAGGATCTATTTGTGAAGCTCCCCTTGATTTCTTGAGTTCCAAGCTGGTCAGTTCTGCTCCCTATCTCCAAAAATTGGGTCCAAAATTCAAACAAGTCCCTATCACCACTTTACTGCCACCTGCAGTTCTGCCCTGTTACTTGCCTTCCTCTTCTCATCCTGATGAAGAAGTGTTGTCATCTGGCTTGTGGGGCCTCATTTGGGAATAGTGCTAGGAAATGAGAAAGCAGGAGGTATATATATGAAGCATGATTGGGAACAACCATAGTCTAGAATGATCTCGTTTCATACTGAGTGTGATTTTCCAGTGTGGTGGGAGTATTAAAATTCCCAAAGATGTTCACATGTTAAATAGTGTTGTGACACATAAAATCAGATGTTGAAGAGTGAGCTTCCTTAATTTCCTATGCCATCTCTATGTCACTCTGTAACGTGGTTATTCTGTCCTTATCCCATACCCTGTAAAATGATGGTGTGGATTAATGACCAGACAACATTGTGTAGGTGTATAAGGGCTTTCTTGGTTATGGCTATAGTAATGTGACAAGATTCCCATTGCTTAGGAATGAAGGTGCAAAAGGATATCTCGTTATGTGGAGGAAGAACGAATATGCATCTGCCTTCCCTGTTATCTTAATCTGTATGATACCTGTTGACTCTGCATAGGACAAGATAAGAATTATCTTTTTCTCCTCCTAGGGTCCGAAAGATCTTGAACTTGCGAGTATTTGAAGATGAAAGCGGGAAGCAGTGGTCTAAAAGTGTGATGGATAAACAGTATGAAGTGTTGTGTGTGAGCCAATTTACCCTCCAGTGCATCCTGAAAGGAAACAAGCCTGACTACCACATGGCAATGCCCACAGATCAGGCAGAGTGTTTTTATAACAACTTCCTAGAGCAGCTAAGAAGAGCCTACAAGCCAGAGCTTGTTAAAGGTAAGGACAGAAGGTTGGTAAGGTCCTTTATGATATATGTTCTTCCCTGATTGTTGCTTTCTTTATTCTGTGATTTTCTGTCTTTACATGCTGGTAGCTGAGAGGATGTTATAATACTGTCACTAGTGGCCTGGCAGGGTGATCACTCCAATCTTCCTTTAGCCAAGCCATTTCCTGGCATTTGTCTGGAATAGTAAGACATGTAGATGTTTTTGTATTGTTATTGGCTGCACAACATGAGCAATGACTGACAGTGAAACCCAGAGAGGTTGCAGCCATAAGAACAAGCTCTGAGGTCATGCTTCCTGAAAAGCTGGATGTTTTGGGCTGTGTAGTTAGAGTAATCCAGGACAAACATTTTTGCTAAGATGTGTGTTTAGTCAGCTCGAAGGTGTCACCAGTTTAGCTCCATCTGTCACTTTGCTTCTACATCCTGTTAAACAGTGGTGATGACAGTGGGAGGTGTAATGTGTTATTTGAGAACAGCATTTGATTTAGACTATCTTTTCTCAACTCTACGTCATGTATGGAACAGTTTCCTTGAAGCCCAAAAAGGCCTAA
>VWZF01004361.1:0-12301 GCA_013396755.1 Sclerurus mexicanus
CTCAGTGCCACTCTCCATTCAGGGACATAACAGCTGTGCCCAGCTGAGTGACACTCTCCATTTAGTTACATACCAGCTATGCCCAGCTCAGTGCTATTCTCCATTCAGTTAAATACCAGCCGTGCCCAGTTCAGTGCCACTCTCCAGTTTTATACCAGCTCTGCCCTGTTCAGTGCCACTCTCCAGTTTTATACCAGCTCTGCCCTGTTCAGTGCCACTCTCCAGTTTTATACCAGCTCTGCCCTGTTCAGTGCCACTCTCCAGTTTTATACCAGCTCTGCCCTGTTCAGTGCCACTCTCCAGTTTTATACCAGCTCTGCCCTGTTCAGTGCCACTCTCCAGTTTTATACCAGCTCTGCCCTGTTCAGTGCCACTCTCCAGTTTTATACCAGCTCTGCCCTGTTCAGTGCCACTCTCCAGTTTTATACCAGCTCTGCCCTGTTCAGTGCCACTCTCCAGTTTTATACCAGCTCTGCCCTGTTCAGTGCCACTCTCCAGTTTTATACCAGCTCTGCCCTGTTCAGTGCCACTCTCCAGTTTTATACCAGCTCTGCCCTGTTCAGTGCCACTCTCCAGTTTTATACCAGCTCTGCCCTGTTCAGTGCCACTCTCCAGTTTTATACCAGCTCTGCCCTGTTCAGTGCCACTCTCCAGTTTTATACCAGCTCTGCCCTGTTCAGTGCCACTCTCCAGTTTTATACCAGCTCTGCCCTGTTCAGTGCCACTCTCCAGTTTTATACCAGCTCTGCCCTGTTCAGTGCCACTCTCCAGTTTTATACCAGCTCTGCCCTGTTCAGTGCCACTCTCCAGTTTTATACCAGCTCTGCCCTGTTCAGTGCCACTCTCCAGTTTTATACCAGCTCTGCCCTGTTCAGTGCCACTCTCCAGTTTTATACCAGCTCTGCCCTGTTCAGTGCCACTCTCCAGTTTTATACCAGCTCTGCCCTGTTCAGTGCCACTCTCCAGTTTTATACCAGCTCTGCCCTGTTCAGTGCCACTCTCCAGTTTTATACCAGCTCTGCCCTGTTCAGTGCCACTCTCCAGTTTTATACCAGCTCTGCCCTGTTCAGTGCCACTCTCCAGTTTTATACCAGCTCTGCCCTGTTCAGTGCCACTCTCCAGTTTTATACCAGCTCTGCCCTGTTCAGTGCCACTCTCCAGTTTTATACCAGCTCTGCCCTGTTCAGTGCCACTCTCCAGTTTTATACCAGCTCTGCCCTGTTCAGTGCCACTCTCCAGTTTTATACCAGCTCTGCCCTGTTCAGTGCCACTCTCCAGTTTTATACCAGCTCTGCCCTGTTCAGTGCCACTCTCCAGTTTTATACCAGCTCTGCCCTGTTCAGTGCCACTCTCCAGTTTTATACCAGCTCTGCCCTGTTCAGTGCCACTCTCCATTCAGTTATAGAGCAGCCATGCTCAGCTCAGTGCCACTCTCCAGTTTTATACCAGCTCTGCCCTGTTCAGTGCCACTCTCCATTCAGTTATACACCAGCTGTGCCCAGCTCAGTGCTATTCTCCATTCAGTTATACACCAGCTATGTCCATCTCAGTGCCACTCTCCATTCAGTTATACACCAGCTGTGCCCAGCTGTTTTGTTTAGTCCCACATTAGTTACGGTCCTGTGGCCCAGTCCTCCACTGTGCCCTTGGAAGTGGTTGGTGCTTTCACCTGGCCAGTGTTATGCTGCACCGCTCCCTGCCCTGCGCTCCGTACTGACTGGGATTCGCAGTGTCCAGCTCAACAGGGGGAGGTGTGGGGGACTTCAGCTTTGGATGGTCCAGCGACTTCTTGGTGAGATTCCTGCTGTTCCATTCTTCCAAACACAATACCCCTAACAATTCTGGTACAGTGTGCTTCTCTACCTTTAATCACAACTACTTTTATATTACTAAATCTTGATTATTTTATCAAATAGTTTACAAGTGTTCCACCTCCCTGAGGGCAGCCTGGGCTCCAGCCCTGGCAGGGAACCCCATGCTGGGCACTGTCCCAAGCTGTGCCTCCCTGCAGGTCAGAGCAGAGCAGGACACGGGGCAGGCAGGAGCTGAAATCCCTGTGTTCCTGCACACTCAATCCTGCTGAATCTCTGTGTTCCTACACTCGATCCTGCTGAATCCCTGTTCCCTCACTCTATCCCACTGAATCCCTGTGTTCCCACACTTGATCCCGCTGAATCCCTGTGGTCCTACACTCTATCCTGCTGAATCCCTGTTCCCTCACTCTATCCCACTGAATCCCTGTGTTCCCACACTTCATCCCGCTGAATCCCTGTGTTCCCACACTCTGTCCCGCTGAATCCCTGTGTTCCCACACTCTATCCCACTGTATCCCTATGTTCCCACGCTCGATCCTGATGAATCCCTGTTCCCTCACTCTATCCCACTGAATCCCTGTGTTCCCACACTCTGTCCCGCTGTATCCCTGTGTTCCCACACTCTATCTCACTGAATCCCTGTTCCTTCACCCTGGGCCCTGCTAACACAGTGATTTCTCGGGCTCTGTGCTCTGCCCTTGCTCTCTGGCGCTCAGTCCCTGCACCTCCCTTACCCCCACACCGTCCTGCAGCTCTCTCAGCCACCATCCTGCAGGTCGCTGGAGCCCTGGAGACACACGTGTAACTCAGGAAAGAGCTTTTTTTGAAACAAACCCTGCTTGGCTCTTTAATAGTGCTTTGTTTCCCTCAGAGCCCACAGAACGGCTCATTCAAATTTAATAATAGGCAGGAGTTTTGGGGCAATTGTTCAAGGTAGCGCAGATAATATTAAGTGGGTTTCCTGCTAGAGTCAGCGTGAGATAAGCAATTGTTTGGGGGGGAGGGGGTTAGTTTCTTTTTTGTCCTGCAATTCTGAACCAAAACAAAGAGAAGTTCTAAATGAACTTTGCCTCCTGAAATTTTTGTGAAAATCCCTGTCTACTGTCTCACTGAATGTCATTTCCCTCAAGGTTCCTGAAATGTTAATCGCACTAAATGGTCCCGGGGCCCTTAAAGTGTCCTAGTCTTTCTAGCTTAAGTGCTCCACTAATACATTCCGGAACATTTAGGGAAAACGACGTGTTTAAAAATCAAAACCAAAGCACGACTGTAGCAGGTGTTTTTTTCCCAGCCCGACCCTTTTTGCACGGGTTGGCTGCACAGCCAGTGGCCCCTCCCGGGCCGAAGGGGTTTGTCCTGTCTGCCCCCCCCGCGCCCCCCACGCCCCGTCCCTGGCGGGGGACGCTGTTCATGGGCCACCGCACACCGGGCTGGCCCGGGGAGCCGCGAGGGGCTCTCGGGAACACGGTCCCTACCAGGAGCTGCTGCCGCGGAGGTAACCACTGGGAAAAAGGGAACCATGCGGGAGGAAGGAAGGTTAAAAAAAAAGTAACATGCGCCTTCCCACACCGGGAGTCGAACCCGGGCCGCCTGGGTGAAAACCAGGAATCCTAACCGCTAGACCATGTGGGACTGCTTGGTACAATACTGCCCCGGCGCCATCTCCTGCCCGCGCCGCCCGCGCTGCCCGCGCCTCCTCCCTGCACTGCCTGCACCTTCTTGCACTCCCTGCACCTTCTTGCATTCCCTGCCTGTACAGCCTGCACCTTGTCGCTGCACTGCCTGCACTGCCTGCACCTCCTACCTGCGCTGCCTGCACCTCCTCGCTGCAGTGCCTGCACTGCCTGTCTGCACCTCCTGCCCGTGCCCTCACTGCCCGCTGACTCTCCCTTGCTGCCCATGCCGTGGGCTGGGAGCAGGCACTGGGGTGGGGGTGCAGGGCTGCTCGCCCCCTTAGTTAAAAGATGCGGCTGGAGGTTGGCAAAACTGGAGAAGCGGGAGATGGGAGGATGAACAAATGAAGTCTGGCCTGAAAGAGCACAGAAGCCGAGTAAGAGCCACCAGTGTGTTCTGGTACAAACTGGAGCAATCACAAACACGGGCAGAACAACTGCAGTGCCCAGTTCTGACTGGGTACAACTTCACCAGCCACTGGTACAAGGCAGGTGACAGGTGGGACAGATGTGCAGGGAGAACAGACTCTGTTGAGCATGTAGAGGAGTGGTGCTGGAGGCTGAAGAAACTTCAGAGTCAATACGCCTAAACCATTTTAATCTTCCAACATGTAACACTGAACCCCTATAGGTAGAAAAATTACACCTAAATGGGCAAAGGGGAGAATTAGGACTAATGTAGTGAGTAGGCTTTAAAAACAGTGGTGATGACAGTGATATATTTAGGAGATCAGAGTGGCTGCCAAGGCAGTAAACATCACCATTATAGAAAGTCTCCAATTACCCCCATATTGAGTGAATAAATGTTACATCAGCATATCATGCAGTTGCTACATTTTAGGTACCACAAAGGCTTGGTTTTTGGAGCAGCTGGTTGGAGAACATAAAAGAAGCAACTGGGTTTAATGCTGAGTTGTGTGAGGGGCTTCATTCAGAACTGTGCTATTGGAACAGCCGTGTATAACAGGGAGTATAATGTATTCTGTCTGATGTCATTGAAATAACAACAGCAACCAAAAAATTCTTCCCTCAAGAGATTATTAAAAAATGAATAAGCCAAAAGGATAACATGGTTGTAAGAAGCATGGAGATTCTAAAATGGCTCAGAACAGTTTGTATCAACAGGAGGAAAAAGCTATGGCTACAAAGCACCCTAAAGAGGGTTATTGAAATGTCAAATTAAAATACTCTTCAAAATGTGAAGATGGTGTAGACCATATCCATATGCCTGGAGAAACGATCCTGAATAGGTTTCAAGGTATCAAATGGATCTGATGGTAAATACACAAGCTAGATCTGAGCAGATTCTGTCACATGGATCCCAACTGCAGCCCCCTGGACTGCATGAAGTCGCTAAGGACACAGGAAGGGACTGGCTGACAGGGCACCCTGCTTTTTGGCAGGTGATTGTGGAACATCTCCGTGACATAAGAGCCAATTTGCTCCCAAAGGACTTGACACCACTGCTGGTGAGACTTGAGCTTCTTCCCTGTCCCCAGCTTCTCTTCTGGTGTTAGTGCTGGACGACACTCCTCCTTCCAGAAGCCCTGGTGAGATCTCAATAGGAGCAGCAGTGCCAGCACCTACATTGCTCTGCCTCTGCCCAGGAATTGCATGTGTGGGAAGGGGAAGGTCTCCCTTTGTCAACCACTCCTGGAGATCAGGACCTGGGGGAGGCAGAACTTTGGCTTCATTGAAGCTGGCCGTGCTCATGCTATTATCACACCTGCCCATGGAGATGTTCTCAGGGCCCCAAGCCCTTATAGGCCAGCCTCTCCTGGGGCTTTGACTCCAGCCCTGCCCAGGAGCCCCAGTTCAGGTCAGCCCTGGGCCCTCAGTCTCCATCTGAGCTGTGCTGAGATGTTTTGTCTCCAGTGCTCCACTGATACAGCCATGCCCAGCCCTGGGTGTCTCTGCCCCCTGACCTGTGCACTGCCTGTCTGGCCTGACCTCAGCTCTGCCTTGTCCCTACAGACCTGTCACTGGCCTGGTCCTGACCCCACCCTGCAGACCGACTTTTCCAGATTGACCTCAGACCTGCCTCATGCCCATGAGCTGCCCGACAGTCTGGGCTGCCCTGTGAGACCACCTGAGCATGGAGGGGCCTGACCTTGGCCTCCTGCAGCTGTGCTATTGTGGGGGAGGACCTGGGTTTTGCATCAGGTGGTCCCCCCAGGCTGTGCCCTGGTGTAATCCCAAGAGTCTCCCTTCTCCTGTAACAGCAGCTGCTCACAACGAGCGGCCTCAGAGGTACATGGACAGAGATGCAGGTGGTTCAGGCAGTCAGCACCCAGCAATCACAACAACCTGTTTGGTGAGTCGATCTGCTCAGTAGATCCCCAAGATATTTTAAAAATTAGCAAAGAACAGCTTTCAAAGGGTTTTGCCTAAAGCTGAATACCTGGATGCTGAGAGGAGTCCAGCCTGCCTGACACAGTGCAGCATGCGGGGACGTTCAGCATCACAACGCTGGCAGCCACAGGCTGGGAAACCTCACTCCTCCCTGTGGGTACGTGGTGGAGCAGAGAACCTGCTGCTGTTCTCACTGACTTAGCAGGAACATGGCTGGTCCTGAAACCCTTGACTGTATGAGAAGGGATAACAGCTAAAGAGTAATCACCCACTTCTTGCACTAATTATAGGAGTTCTGTTCTCAGTATGTATCAGTAAGCAGGTGGTGTGCAGGCAGAGCTCAAGACAATACCTGAGGGTAAAAGGGATTGAGTTTGAGTTTTAAAAACTGAAATTAGTATTATTTTGTTGAAAGGATATAGTGAGACATAACAACATACAGATATTTCAGTTGAAGACACCTATAAATAACAACATGGAACAGTTTTTTTGTATTGGTTAAGAACAAGAATAATGGGATGAAGCTGATAAAACTTAGGCAAAACACCCTGATGGGGATCTCAGATACATATCTGAATGATCACCCCAGGAGACAAGGCCAGCAAGAAGTACCCCCAGAAGAGCCTCTGCACTGGTGAGAAATGGCAAAGGTGATCTCATGACTCCCCATCTTTCTTTAACTCTCGAGTCCTGACTGTGGGACCTTCCTTCCAGGTTACTCACAGAAATGGGGATTCAATTAACTCATCAAAGCTTGTAAAAAAACCCAACCATCAGACTGCAGGATTAACTTGAGGAATTACAGGTTCTGTCTGTGGCTAAACAATAAACTTCGTTCTTGGCAAGTACCTACAACAATATTACATCATCTGGCACAAACATCAGCTACAGCAAAACCAGACGGACCAGGCAGCACTTGCAGCCTGGTGGGAGAGGGAGCAGGGAAGCTGGAGGAGGTAGCACAGCTGTGTCACCACCACCACGCTGCTGTTTGGATGCGCGTGGTGGAGCCAGCTCAGACTCATGTCATCAGCCTTGGCCACAGGCCTCTCCACAAGTGTCCTCTGCTCTGGGCAGCTGTCCCCCAGCTCAAGGCAGCTGTTGCTGAGATGTTTTCATGTTTTCCAAAGTATAACAGTTCCTGCGAGGCAGAGAGCACCATTGCCCAGCTCGATCAGTAAATCCTTAGCAGATGCAGATTGAGAGCAGCAGAGCTCTCACCAGACACAGAGAAGTGTGGGAGGCTGTGATACAGCAGAAGTCCTCGGGAACCTGTAAGTGATGTAGTGTCAGGGACTTAGGTACCTTATTTTGGGGAGATTTCATCCCACAAGAATTTTGAAGCAAGACAGGCAAACTTCTGCTGGGACATTTTGCTGACCTTCACTGCCAGCAGCCTCAGTTTGGCTCACAGAAAGTGACCTGGTAGCATGGACCTCCCTCCTCGTGCCTTGCCTAGCTTTGGGCCAAGGCCTGCCCTGGACAGCAGAATTGATCTGTTTCACCAGGGACATCCCACTTTAACCTTCCTCCCCTGCTCTTCCCTTTTCCTGGCATGTTCTGGTGTGGCTTTGCTCCTCTTTCTCATCCCAGTGCTTGCCACACCATCCGCCAGGCCAGTTTAGGTTCCTAACCTGCCAAAACACCACTTTTGTTCTGTGCCAGTTTAATGAGCTGATGTGTTTCACTCAAGCTCAGATGGACACCAGAACCAGGACTCGGAGCAGCAGGAGCAGGACTTGTTGCATGGGGGTTCCTCAGTTCAGTTTAGTCATCTAACCCACTACACCCTTCTTTCCCCTCCAAGGGCTTGTAAATCATTGTACCTGATGCCCTTCCCCCTTTGCAGGTCTCCTTTAAAAGGGCAGAGCTCTCCTTTGCAGCAGGGGGTGTTAGCCCTGCTACGTAATGCCACGGCTTTGTCAGCAGCCAGGGGGCCGCAGTAGTAGGGAAGATGGCAAAAACCTCTCCTGTGTGTTTTCAGCCACAATCTGGTTTAGAAAGCAGGAGAGGAAACAAAGAGCATTTGCTGCTCCATCTGTTTCCGTGTCCCATGCTGCTCTGGTTGGGTTACCGCCAGCCGCTGCCATTGCCAAGTGGTAACGCGCTAGCACGGCTGCTTACCCTGCAAGGGAGCTGAAGATGGCACGGCAGAAAAAATTAGGGCAGGACAATTTTTAAAAACCCCACTGCAGAACACCTCGGTAGTTATATAATTTTACATCTGCTATAAAAACACCTGCTGATTGCTGCTTAAAAACATGTACTTTTACAAATGGTCAAATATCTCCAACTGTCTTTTTGCAAAGGACTTCCCTGAGCTATTTGGTATCTTCAGTCAGCTTCACAGAACAGACAGGGTTACTGAAGAACAGGGATGTTTTTCCTTTGCTTCATACTTGCTAAGACCATTTGTCAGAGAGGACTCTCACAGCACACAATCTAGAAACCTCAGCCAGCAAGTCCTGTGCCCAGGTCAGCCTGTTCAATAAGGTATTTGAGACCTTGGACACAAGATATCTGTGCTGAAATACTGAAGAATTCACCACATCGGTCTGCCCAGCTCAGACCTCTAGCTCCCTGACATGGAGTTACAGACATGTGGCTTGGAAGAGACCTTTGGCAGGTGTCAGCGCAACTCTTGCTTGAAGTGAGACCATCACCAATGCTAGATCAGGTCATCCATGGCTTTGCATAGCCAAACTTTGTAAACCTCCAAGGACAGAGATTCCATCACCCCTCCCAGTGAACCCAGCAGCTCCAGTCAGCCCAGCACTTTATCTTATTTCCTGTTGCAACAAAGAGCTCCCCAACAGTGAGAAACCTTGCCCATATGTAGGCACTGGCAGGAGTACCTGGGCAGTAGTTTGACCTATTTAACACAGGGGTTTCATAGAACAGAACATTTTCTGGTATTATTGGCTCCTTCACTACGAGAGCACACAGAGCTGTTCATGTTCCTGCCCCCCCTCCCAGCCATGGGGGCTTGTGGTGCTGGAGGCAGGAGGAGGCAACAGGTGAGCTGGACACAAGGTGACAGCATGACAATGCCATACGCACCATGCAAGAGGAGCAGAGCAGGTTTGGTGATGGTACCCAGGGGCAGCCAGGGTTGAGTGCTTGCTGACCCAGTGGGTGGGCCTAGCAGAAGCTTCACTGGACTGCAGTTCAGGTAAGGTCGAGGTGAGGACCTGAGCTCAAATGCAGCTCCCAAGTGGCACAGGGAGCTCCCAGTGAAGCATCTCCCAGCTCATGTTCCTACTGTTGTTGGTGTCCTGGAAGGCGGATCCAAGGCTGCCGCTGCACCGGGACAGAGCTGGCTTGTAAGCCCAGCCACACAAACCTTGCCAAGTGTTGTAGGCATCTACTCCCAGTATCAGCAGTCTCTCCTCAGCATACGGTAGTCATACCTGACTGGAGCTGTTACTCCCCTCCTTGCTGTACATGCAGACAGCTACTATAGGGCTGGGCTGGTTCCAAGCTGTGCAGCCCAGTTTGTTAACAGAGAAAGGGCAGCGCCTGCAGGCCCAGACCTTAAGGGCAATGTGCTGGCTGCACTCACAGCTGTGACACATCTGCCTGGGCATTGAACATCTCTCAGCCTGGTTCCCATGGGCAGGGCAGCAGCAGTGCAATACTGAGCTTTCCATAACTTTAGCATCACTGGTTCTTCCACACCTCCAGATGAAAAAGACCCCTCATGCCAGATCCTTCACCCGCCACTTCCTGACATGGAGCGTGTGCCAAAGTACAAACATCTACCAGCTGAGCAACTTCACAAAAGGGTGTACAACTCCAAAGACAGTTTCTTCTACTTGGGAGCAGCATCTGAGGAACAATTTGATCATGATCTCAGGGACTTGGCTTCTTTTCCAGTTCTGCAATGACAATTGTAGGAAAAAGCCTTCAGCCCAGAACAGGCAGCAAGGGGATACCTTGGCCTGGAAACACTGACCATACTTAACTCATCTTACAGTGACCTAGTGTTCACAGCCTCACAATTCATGAAGGCTGTTTCTTCTTGTAGGCAGTGTGGAGTTTTTATTAGCAAGGAGTTAGGGCCCTCTGTTCTCAGAGACGGTGCAATGTCTTTGCTGTGCTCTCCAAGGCTGTTCAGTCACTTCATATTCAGCTCCCGCTGCCCCTTTTGGTGTATTGATAACAGGCATCGTGACTGCTGGGCTTGATCTCCCATGTACACATCACAGAGTGACCCGCCCGCATCTCTGGAGCAGAACGTCCTTGTGCTATTGCACCAGGTACCACTAGCAGAAGTTTTCATCCGCCCATAACTGCTTGAGCTGTGAAAGTCTCTGAAAAAGTCACTGCAAAGTTCCCACAAAAGAGGCTTTTCCCATAGCTGCTTGGTTGTTCCCCGCTGGGATTTCTCTCCCCCTCCCTGAGTCACTGGTGTTGACACAGCTCAGTTCATTGGCACTCCCTGGCTCTCCTGAAGAGCTGGACTCTGGCCTGGCAGCTTCCCCCCCCTGTGCAAGTCACAGCCTCAGAGCTGTCTGTCGTGCCTGGTAATTGAATCCCCTTTCATCCCCTTTTTCCTTTTACATTTACCACAAAAGAAGTATCTTTTCATTGATTTTACTCCAAGGGAAAACATAAGAAATCACTTTTTTGCACAGAGGAGTAAAGTTCCAGCACTGGGGATCTCTGCTCCCAAGAGTGTCCTTGATGTCAGTAGGTGTGTGACCCTACTCCAGTGGAGAAGTTCTGCCTTCATGGTGGTTTCCTTGCTCTGCATTTTGATGCCCTCCCACTGTGTGGCTTTGTGCAGGTCAGCACAGAGCTGCCAGCCCATGAGTTGGACTGAACTGAGATGTCATCCCAGTGTGTCCTCTGTGTCCTTGAGTGCCTTCATGTTGCCTGCTTTGGCCTCAAGAGGGACGGGATCTCAGTGCAGAACATCTCAAGAGTTCTGATCTTCAGCAGACAAGCAGCGACATTCAAGTTCTCCAGCAAGGCTGCTGAAGGCGTAGGCGGAAAACAGGCTACTCATTATCATCAAACCTGAAATATGCAAAATAAAATGAGAATGTCGCAGAAAAGAAGGAATACTTGTCTGGTCCCTCCTGCAGCCAACTTTACACTTACTGTGTTAGGTCCCTCATTTTAGGGGTCCCCCAAAGCTGGGGTTCCTGGAGCAAATCTCCCCAATCTCCCAAGTCCCCAGCTTTTATTTTCTGTCTGTCCAAAGGCTCTTGCTAGCACAGCAATGTCCATCAGACTGTTAAAGTTCTTATACACCAGATCTGTATCTGCAGGAGCCCTTGAACAGAGACTGTCAGGCTGCCTATAAAGCATTTTCCCAGTATTGCTGTTTCCCTGAGGACAAGGTATAGCCTGTAGAGCCTGTATTGGCAAAGGCAAGTAATATCTGCACCTCCACAAGGAGAGCTGCCAATCTGACCACAGTAGAGCCAGACCAGCAAATTTTTGTTTCCAACACAGACCTAGTTTAACTCTCTCCTTCCTTCCTTGCTAGGCCATGCCTTGGTCCCGAGCTTTGCAGCCCCACTGGATGCAGCCTCCCCTGCCTGCTGTCCCACAGCACCTCGGGCATCTCCAGCAGGGACCCCCCCGGTAAGCACAGAGCAGCTGTGCAACCAGCCCCGCGCGCAGCGGCCATGATCTCACTGTCTCTCTATTTGTTATTTAAAAGTGCAGTGGGACTTTCACGGGAATGTCTTCAGATTAGGTTACCCTCAAGTTTTCGCTAGTGCCAAAATGCCGTCTGCAAGCGAGCACAGTGCTGCTCTGTGTGGGGCCCCCACCACCGGCTTGCTCAGGGTCGTTAATAAGCTGAACAGACTCATTTCTGACCGTAGCAGACATTTGCAGCATGGTGTGACATGGGCCAAAAGTCACTCAGTGGCAAAATCCACCAAGTATCGGCCAAGTCTTGCCCCGCAGTTAGAGAGTCTGAGGCATCCAGGCAGCTCAACCCCCAGGATTTGCCCCCACGTGGGTTTGTTCCTGTTCTGGGGTAACAGGAGCAGTGCACACTGCAGCACTTACTGAGGTAGCGGGGGCTCCGCCGTGCCACCGTGCCAGGTGACATGCTCCAAACTGGTGGCTGACAGAAGCAGGACTGACCTTCAGTGCACGGCTTGTTTATGGAGACCTCTCCCACCGGCCAGACCAGGGCTCTGCTCGCTCCAGGGGCCTCTGAACCCACGCTGCTCGTACCTTGCCGGTGGATTCGCGAGACACGCTCAGTGTCCTTGCACAGCTTTGGCCAGCCTCCTGTGTGCTCAGGACACAGCGGAAAACAGAGAACCCACAGAACTGGATACAAAGCTGCTGGGGCAATAAAAGAACGCATCTGGGCAAACCCAGAGCACGGCAGCCTTACAGCCCGGGCTGAGCCCCGGCCTGGCGCTCTCGCCTGGGCGCGGGGACAGCCCGGCACCCGGCCCCGCAGGGCCGCTCTCCTCGCCCGGGGCTCCC
>VWZF01004361.1:13056-75843 GCA_013396755.1 Sclerurus mexicanus
CGGGCCGGGCCCACCTGTCGGCAGCAGAGCGGAGGCCCCGGCCGGGCTCCCTTTCGGGCTGCCCCCGGCCCCGGGCGGCCTTTGGGGCTCCGCTCGATGACCCCTCTGGGCAGGGTTCCTCCTGCTCGCTCTGTGCCCGGGCTCCTCGGCCAGGGGTGCGCGAACTCACTTTGGCCCCGCCGGGGGGACGGTGCAAAGCCGGGCGGGGGCTCTGTCCTCCCCGTCCCCGCCGCCAGCTGCTGCTGCGCTGTTTTGCCGGCGTTTTTTTCCGTCCTAGATTAAAAGCTCGGCCGATTTAACATTCCTGCAGCGCGGCTGTCCCCAGGGGCACCAGATTTTAGCTGGCTTCTCACATTCTGGTTGTCTGGGGGAGAGGAGGGAGGGCTGCGCTGGCGTTCTGCCCGGTGCCTCGGTGATGGTGCGAGGTGTTGTGAGTAATTTTTAATTCCTCTTGCGTTTGAAGTTGGTTTGTTTTTACCCCTTCTCTCCTACAGCTTCTCCAGCGGAACGTGGCTTAGTTAGTCTGTAAGGATCATCTTGGGAAGGGATAGTAAATCCCCGTGAGGGTGGCTGTAGAACACCAGAATTCATCCACAGCAAAACGATGAGCGCAGCAGCAGCTCGCAGTGTCTGCTCCTGCCTCCCTGCTTGTGACAGCCCAGGGTGCTGTCGAGGTGGGCATTCAGCTTGTACGTTGCTCATTTCAGGGTAAACTGGAAAATCTGACAAAACCATGTAGGTTTGAGGCGATGGCTCCACTCACCAGTGCAGGGGAGTACAGGGCTCCTTGCGTTGGGTTTCGGTGTGTTATCCCAGCTGCCTGTCTCTGTGGTGTTTTTTGAGCTTGGATTTTGCTGGGCTGATGAGACAGCTTATTCCTGTCAGTTGGATGGAGGTTATTTGGAGTGTTGCTGAAATCACAGCGGATTACAGGAATGCAGGTTTTGAAGCCAGGTTTTTGGTCAGATAGTTCACATGCCTTCTGTATTCACAACAGGTTTACTTAGCTGAAACAGATGTCTTGGCCTTGGCTGGGTTCACATAAGCTACAGCGAGATCTCAGTACACTGGCCTGGTGCATTTTGTAACAGAATTTTATGGCCTTCCTTGTGATGCAGAAGACTGCTTTCAGCCTGACCCTCACTGGACCTGCAATGGAAATCCTTGGGAGAGATGTGCACGTGTAACATGCCAGTGAGACATGCACAATGGGGTTCACTGAGCACTGCCCTGTTCTAGGGACACAAAAGGCAAATGCCTCCCATTCAACTGATTTATTTGATCTCTAGAAAAATGTAACGTGCCGTGGTGCAAAGATGAAAGGAGAGCCCCAGATTCCTGCAGTGAGCTGCCTAAGGGATAAGAGTATAGCAGATTTCATTGTATTGGTGTCTGAGCTTTGAGGCCTTTTTTTAATCCATGTTGTTGTTCTTTTGGGGATGACTTCACAGGATTGGGGCAACTGCCTGCTTGCAACAGGGTGAAGTTTTGTAAACCAGGGAACAGGGCTTTTTTTCCCCCTTAAAGCCACAGAGGAGGTTGTGGAACTGTGGGAAGGACTGCTGGATGCATAGAATAAGCTTAAATGGAATTACTTCTGTAATTGAAGACAACAAAGCATAAACTGCTGTAGGATTCTGACTTTTTTGTCCATGAGGGTTGGCTATTTTTTTTCCTTTGCAGTGTCATTAGTAAATATTCATATTTATGAGCCCTTTCTTTTAAGTCATAAAATAATATGTCATATCTGTATTTCCTGACAGGTAAATGCTTTAGTAAAAATACTACTTGATTGCCATTTTGCCTATGGAGAAGAAAGCTTTTCAGTTTGGATCTGCTGTTTTAGCAGCATGTTTTTGGCTGTTTGAATTCAACAGCCTTGGGATGTGTGCAGAGGGAGATCTTCCAGCCTGCACAGAAATACTGGGGTTGCAGAAGTCCTGTTAACTGAGTGGGAGGACTGGGAATGGTACTGAGTGTGCTTGCTCAGCAGGAAACCAGCTGGTCTGACTGACCATTTTAATTTGACTAATACAAAATGTACAGGATTCCTGTGCTTTGTTGTGATCACAATGAAGACTCTAAATTTTGTTATTGAATCTTGAGGGTTTTTGAGTGTGAGTTTGTTGTGTTAAGTTAATTCAGGCTTTAATTTGTCTCTGCATGAATACTAGATTCCATGCTTTTTAGAAGCTTTAATTTAGGAACGAGTGAAAGCTTTGGCACTTCATCAGCCTCCCTAGAGCTGCTGATGGGCTCTGCGTGTCTGAACTCAGCCACAGCTTTGCAGCAAAGGGGTCTTCTGGTTTTGGCAGGGCACCTGAATCTCCTGTTGTTGTGCCATGCAGAGCCTTCCACATCCTCTGAACTGGGTCTGTGTGCCCTATTCTGGTTTACCCTCCTTAACTGGTTTAAATACGACCATGAATAAGCGTCCTCTGTGACCACAGAACAAGCAAGGTGTCCTGCTCGTGTCTGCTGGATGACTTTCCTGGGTGAGTGTTGTGGTAGTTCACTTGGCAGGAAATGAGCTGTGGTACCAAAGGTCTCTCTTAGCTCTGTAAAATCAGTGGAGATAAGTGCAGGTGGGAGAGGGTGTTGGCCAACCCAGTATCAGCCACACACTCCTGTCATCCCTGTTCCTCTGAACATGCTGTTGGAGCTTTGGTGAGCTTACCAGGGCGGTTCCCTTGGGATGAAATGGTTTAAGGGTGAAAGAGTTGACTGACTTTAAGTGAAACCAGGAATCTGTTTTGCTACAGTAGCTTCTCTGGCAGAGGCAGAAAAGGGATGATAAACTGTGGTAGTCTTGTTCACCATCACTGCCATAACCTTTCTAAGCTGCTTCCATCAGCAGGCCCAGCATGGCCTGGAGCTAGCTCCTGAGGGACAGATGTGCCTTTAGTTCCAGTGTTTGACTCTGTGCAGGTAAAGCCTGGTCCAAGGGAAATGCCTTCAGACACACCAAAGTCTTCTGATGGAAACTAGTCAGAAGTTCAAAGGAAAGGAGTGTTTCCTCCTTCCCTGTGGTCTCCTTTCCAATTGTTTCCATTCCTGTTGTACTACCCAAATGGCTTTCTCAGTGGATGATGCAATTAGGAGGAGATGCTTGCAAGCTTCCAGCAAATAAATATGTCAGAATTTGAAATGCTTCATTTAGACTCCATCAGTCCTTCCCAGGTGGAGTGCAATTACTTGTGCCTTGTTGTGACATGTATACGCTCGTGTTTCTTTGAAAAGTCCTCCGGGCAGATTGAAATAGTTCATGAAGTGCCTCTTATTTGTAATAAAAATAAATTCCAGGGGAGACACAGAAATTTGGTGATAACTGTATTCATAGAGGGTTTCTGAGTTGTGCTGTCATTACTTACATGTTTGGTGTTAGTTCCTGCCTTCACCAAGGTGCACAGAAAGGCCATTCCCATGTAGGAAAGACAGCTTTAATGAGCAAGCAATTTCTTGTGCTTTTTAGTAGCTCAGTCATGAGTGCCCACTGCACCAAACTGTTTGTTTTATGGGTTTTATACTTTTAATGAGGAAGAGCAGTCTTCTGCTTTGAGTAGTTTCTTAAAGCAGTCAGGCAAGTATTAACTGAAGCAGCAGCCGTGAGGTCCATCTGGCTCATACATCTGGAACGAGACACTGTAGGGTCAAGAGAAGATTTTTTTGCACTTGGTCTTTGTCTCATGGGAGAATGGAAATACCATTATTTGGGATATATTCTCTCATCCTAATTACTGGTCCAAGGGTTTGAGGTTACTGCTGTAAGGATTAAGTATTTTATATTTCTAGTTGAGTGTTGCCTGGTGAATTCCAGTGTAGCTGGTGTCAACCTTCTTCCAGCTACTCTCTCAAGCTTTTTTCTTTGTGTGTTGTCAGCTGCCATTTTTTGGTTATGCAATGCACACAGCCAAAAGAGATTTGGAAAGCTTAAAATGAGGATGCCGAAGATCCAGATTGTTTGCTTGCAGTGAAGCATGGGAGAGGGAAAGGACTCCGTGATCCCCAGGGGAGTGCTGGTATGGCTTGTGTAGCTGCTCAAGGAGACGTGGCCTCCCACCATTACATGCTTCAGGCAAAAAGAAGGGACTTGGCTTGGATAATATCAGCTTCAGAAAATTCACACTGAAAGACAAAAGCACTAGAGATGCTGAGATAATTTTTTTCAGGCTCTTTTGTCTCTTTGGACTCAAGGTCTTGTATGAAATTCCAGTGAGGGCTTTATGCTGCAGACCTCTTCTGCAATGAAGAGATCTGAATAAAACTATTCGTTGGCACCTTCATCAACCACCAGAGACAAAGAGAAGGCTGGCCCTACACAGAGGGTGTATTTTCTTACCCCTCCTGTGTTGTGCTTGTGCCCACGTCCCTGAGCCAAGCTCTTGCTGCACTTTGCCTTCCTCAGGGGTGACTGCTCTGGCACAGGATGAAGTGAAGATGACGGGGAGCACCCTGCACTCCCAAACTTGCTGTGTGTTCCTATCTTAGCCTGCAGCAGAGCAGTCCTGGGCCCCTCTAAACCAACCTTTTTCTTAGCTGTAGGGTTTATGATCTACCAAAAGCAAACAAGCCAAGCAGGAAAGGTGCTCCCACAAACCTGTGCTAGGCTCAGTGGTGTGTGTAACTTTGCAGCTGTGGGACGCTGCCAGTAAGGCACTTTCCTTTGACAGATTGAACTGTTTCCTACCTGGGCAAACAAGGTTGCTGCTTTTTGGCTGGAAATCTGTTACAGAGGCAGAAAAGACTTAATGTAGTGGGATTTTGTGTCATCTTGGACATCATGAACTGGTGGCCCAGGGCCAGGTGCTCTGTAGCAGGGATAACCTATTTGTTCTGTAGGTCTGGTTTTTCTGTTTTCTTTTACTTGTGTTATTCTGGGAAAAAATAAACAAAGAGGCTTACTGTCTTCATCACCAGTGATACCAGGAAAAGCCCTGCACAATGCTGCCTGATGAACTGAGACTGAGCTTAGCAAATCCCCTTTAACCACACAGAGTTCAGCTGTCTTGGGTTTTTGACTCAGAGACAGAGGCAGTGCAATGTACTATGCATGAGTTTTCATGTGTAAGAGCAGCCAGGGCTCAGGTTAGAAGGTTGAATAAGTGTAACATATTTCCAGTAACAAAGGCAAGTCAAAGAAAGCTATCATAAGAGACTTTACAACTGAATCATTACATGCAGTCCCAGGAGATGCGGTGGGCAAGCTGTGCTGTGTAGTCTTGCCTGGAAAGCTGCCTCTGTGCTGGCTGCTGGGTCCTTGGGATGGCTGAATCACATTTACTGTCAGGACCCTGACCTACTCCAGCCCCCTGGTCCTGGCCACCCCAACTGCTCCAGTACCTGCCCATCACCTCTCTGCCAGTCTGCTGGCACAGCCATGCTTCACCGCAGTCTTATCTGCTTGGGCCCGTCCCCCGTATGCCGGTGGTGCCAAGTGGGAAATACCAAGTGCGGGGTTGTTTCCAGACGTGGAGTAAGCTGTGGGTGGTCACAGTGCAATCCAGGTGCTGAGTCTTCCTTGTAGGTGTTTAAACAGTAACCCAAGGTCCAGCTGTTAGTTTCAACATGTTCAGTTTGCTGTAAAACTGTAAATGCTATATTTGGTCCTCTTCTGGGCTGGCACCTGTTTCTTCCTTGTGTACACTGTAGTGCTTTGATAGACCTTTGATAGCTACAGGTATCCATCTGTGTATCAGCCACACTTTTTAGCTCTTCTTTGCTCCAGTAGTTAGGTTTGGGATGTTTTCTATTAGACCTCCAAGCACTGCTCTAAACTAAGGTGGGAAGAGAAGCTCCAAGTACTTTATGAATTCTTGATCATCACCAATCAACATGAAGTGAAGCGAAGAGGGATGATGAAAGGGTTGTGAGCTGAGGTGCAGAGCCTGGAGTGCAGCCAGCATGAGGAACATGTAATGTAGGCCTGAGGACAGGTGCTAAGCACACTGTAATATCGAGGTACCTTTTTTGAGCGCTTTATACCCTTGTAATGCAATGAATAGTCTGGCCGTGATATGGCCAAGATGTATTTAATCAACACAGTAAAATGAATGTGGAGCAAGTAGGGTTGGGGCACTTGGGCTGGTGCTGCCCTTGGGCTCTCGTCTGCAGTCCTGAGTTAGAGCACAAAGGGCAGAAGAGTTGCAGTTTTGGCTTGGAAACTCCTTAGAGAGCTTGGGCCTAAAATAAGCTACTTTAATTTTCATTGAATTAGTTTTAAAATCACTGAAAATGAGAGTGAAAAGCAACTGCCATGCTCCTTTCTGTACAGTGGGTTTAGAAGCTGGTGAGTAGTGGTGGTCTGACAGTCTAGTCTAAATTCACTATAGTTGGAATCTGAAATTAATCTAAAACACACGATTGAGGCTCTGACTGAAGACTCTTCCAAAGCAGAAGTCTTTTTTGGGATGGCAATAAGCATAAGAGATAAGAAAAGGCAGTGATGATCTGGAGGTGAAGCTGTGCACTGCCACTCATTTTTTCTTCTGGCTCTGGGTCCTATCACCAGAATGGCTGGGTTGGCTCAAGCGAGAGAAGACCTTCTGCTCTTAGTTAGCAAGCTGAATTAGCTCAGTGCTGGATCTGAGGAGCTCCACTGTCCTTGTGCGATGAGTGCTGGTGATGGGAATGAGTGGGAGGGGTCCATGGAGGGGATCCCCTCCTTCCAGCAGCAGCACAGCACTGAATTCTCCACTTGTGCCATGATGTTGTCCTCCTGTTCTCCATCAGGCCAGCTTTGGGTGCTGTGCTGCGGGGGTGACTTTGGCCTTGAATTTCAAATTGTGCTGCAAGAGGGAGGCTGGCACAGAGATGCTGTGGTCAGAGCTTCCTTTAGCAGGGACTCTTCTTTGGATTGGTCTTGTTCTTGAGACTGGGAGGGCTGGATGAGTCTGGCAGAGAGGGCCATGTCAGTGATTTCAGCCTCTCTGACTCCACATAACTGTTCCCCAGCAGAGCAGCCTCTTGGGGCTGATGGCAGCACCCCATCGGCCCCCTGGCACTGCCTCTCCTGGCTGAGCACTTGTGTGCTTAAACTTTATTTGGTCATGGAAGGATGAAATTGCTCGCTTTTGTCTCCGTTTGGTAAGGAAAGCTGCTGCTGAGCTGAGAGCGCTGTTTGTGAGAGAGAAGCCCTTTGGTAACCCAGTGTTTCGGTGCAAGGTGTGCTTGCTGAGGGGTTCTTGCTTCACCATGGGCTGCCTTGTCTGCCCTGCTGTTTCTGGAGCAGAAAAGGCTGCAGATGGAAAAGGGTGAACAGCGTGATGGTCACAGAATGGCTCAGTGAAACCCAGAGTTCAGCTCGAAACGAGAAAATGAGCAGCTTCCAGTTGTTGATGTGCTCGTCCCTGGATGGCTGGGGTGCTGAGCTGTGCTTGGAAAGGGTTGACTTTGGGCTGCAGCGGAGGCTCTTTGGGGAAGAGCGCGGTTTCCTATTTGAGAGTGTGTCCTGCTACTGTACATCTTGTCCTCTGGGTGTGAAATAGAATAGCCACTGCAGCTGCCGTGTGGGCTCTGTTACCCTGGTGCTGGCAGTGCATGTGGTGCCTGCCCAAAGCGAGCTGGGCCCCCAGGAATGGCAGGGCCGGCCCCTGGGAGGCAGAGGAGGGCACGCAGTCCGTCCCTATTGTCTTGCTCGAGCCACTGCTGTTTGCCTCAGTGGCCATTTCTTCGTTGTGGGGGTGGTGGAGAACACGCAGATCTGTCCTGGAGCTGCCAGCAGTGCTGTTTTCTTGCCCTTCAAGTCCCTGCTGGACCTGGGTTAAACCCAGGACTGCAGAGATATGAGGGACTTTAAGTGAATTGAGGGTATTTCCCTGAAATTACAATTTTGAGTCTGTTTCCTTCGATAGGAACTTGTGCAGTTTTGCCCCCAGGTCTGTAGCTGTAAACCCTCGCAACGGTGTGGCTGTTTGCCCTGGGAAAGGCAAATGCCATCTGTGAGTATATACAGCCTTAACAGCAAGATGTGTCCGTGCTGGAGCTTGGACTGCTCCCTGTGTCCTCTGGGAAGTGCAGCCTGTCCTTAGGACAGGCAGTACGGGGGCCCATGGGCAGAGAGCAGTGTCAGTGTGGCTGATGTGAAAACTGGGTGCTGCAGGGGAGGTGTTCAGACAGCCCCTTCCTGGACGCAGCCTGTCACAGCAGAGCTGTCTGTGCTGCTCAGGATGCAGGAGAGTATCCTGCTTCATCTTCCAACTTTACACCTGCTAAGCTGTGACACAAGATGAGAAGGGGAATGAACAGCTGGGAGATGGCAATCCTCATTTTTATTATGCTTCAGGCAAGAATTGATCCATGACATTTTTTAATTTTTTAGGTTAAAACCCGTTGCTGACTAAACCTGTTTTGCAGTTTGGTAGCCATTGGGCCCAGCCTCTTGTCTCTTGCGTGGCTCCTGCCAAGGTCCTGCTGGTCTTGACCTTGGCTGCTGCTCTGTGTGCTCAGCAGTGCCAAAAATAAACAAGGGAGAAGATCCAAGCTGTGGCAGTCCCCTGGAAGGGAGATGCTGCTACAGGGCACTGCTCTCTTGGAATCTTGCCTGCCCTGTGATGTGGTCCTATATTCCCCCTGGGAAGGAGGAGCCTTGACCCCTCTGCCTTTCCTCTGGTGGGTGCCTCAGAAGGTGCTTTGCTTGTTTAACATGTTTCCAGTTGGAAACACATCTTGTTTTGGGCATCTGGAAACTGGGAATATGCAGTTACCTGTGAAAACTCAGTACATGTGTGCCCAGGAGCAGTCATGATAACTCTGAGCCTGGGGTTGTGGTGGGTTCTTCATGACTGGCAGCATAAAAATAAAATTAAGGAGACTTGTCTGTCCTGCCACAGAGCTAGTGTTTGCTTCTGAGTCTGCTGAAAAAAGGGCTGTCTGCTGTCATGTAAGAGCCCTGTCTCTCTGCTAAAGAGTACTTGATAGGAACAGAGGCATGGAAGTTACTTGGTCGTGACAGCTCAGAAAGAATGCATCCCTCCAGCAAGAACAGATCAGACTTTTTTCCCCCCTCCTTTTAAAGAAAGACAAAAATCAAAAGGAAATATGCAGGGGAAGAAAGGATGGTAGAATGAGAGGGAGGTTGACCAAAAAAGGGAAGCTGTGTCCAAACAAAAAGACCAAAAAACCTGTATATTTCAGCAGAATAAAATCAAAATGAGGCAGGCCAGAGTAAAATTTTTGAAGAGTGAATTTGCCAGATATGATTAACTTTCAAAGGCATCAGAAGCCATTTGGAAATGGGCAGCAGAAGAGGTGAAAGTGTGAAAGGCACAGAAGATAAAGCCATCACAAAAAAATCTAAACCATTTTTTGGCCAACTTGACTCCTGTGGAGGAGCTTTGTAAACGACAAGCTTGCTACAGAAGAGCTGTCTGAGAAGTTCTTGCACTGAGCCTCAGTAGAAATAGCTTTCGAGCAAACAGAGAAACTGATAAGAAACTGAAAGGAATAGATAGCGTTTAGTCAAGAGTGCCACTGGATCTTCAAACTGAAATTGCTGAGATGCTTTCGTGTGTATCCTGCTGTTAAAGTGCCCTTGGCATCACAGAAAGTGGTGGTGGCAAATGAGATGGCATTTTTAAAAGTAGGAAATCGGTGAAGCGACACCAGGTGGCTCAGTATCTGTCTGGGGGCACTGCTAGGGAAGGGCTGTGGAGAGGATTCTGTGTTCCATGGACTGTTGGACCCAGTGTCCATGCGTCTGCAAGGTTGCTGAAGACACAGCCAGCACAGCTGCTTGGAGCAGAGTTAGCAGGGCTCATGTAAAGGCAAGCCCTTTCTCAGATCTGCTGGAAATTGGTGAGCAGGACCTGTAGACTTCATGTATCTTTGTTTTCAAACAGCTTTTGGCAAGGTTTGCTGCCAAAGGATTTTGAGAGACAAAGTCACCATGAGCATGAAAGAAAAGTCTTGTTCTGGACCAAGAGTTGGTGAAAGCACAGACTGCAAAGCGTAGAACTTGCTGGTCATTCTTCAACCTGGGTGAGAGTCAGTCACTGAGAGACTGGTGCTGGGACTGGTTTACATCCTATGGGTGCCCTCAGGCATAGAGGGATACAGTGAAATTCCCAGGTTTGCAGAGGATCCTCGGCTCCTTCAGGTGGTTGGATATCTCACCCAAGGTGAGGAAGTCCAGAAGGACTTCACAGAACCAAGCAAGTGGACCAATATGTGACAGATAAGCTTCAGTGTAGGAAAATGTGGTGAACCCACAGGGAAAAATGATCTGTACTGGGCCTGCTTGATGCTCAATCTGGAACTAGTGGTTATGGCTCAGCGAGGAGCTCAGAATTGTCATTGATGGTTCTCTGAAATCATCAGTTCTGTCTGCAATGTTAGCCAAAGAACCAGTTAATTTGGGGAGTTCATAACAAAGCAGAGGGCATCATTTTCACTCTCTCTAACACCTTGTTCGTGTCTTGGAGGCTGCATGCTGTTCTGATTTCTGTGTCATGAGAAGGACAGTAGTGTTGGAGAGACTGCAATGAAGACAAGTTAAACTACTGAGGGCCAGAGCAGCTGCCTTATGAGGAGTGAGCATAAAATTTGTTTGTGCTCCTTGATTTGGAAAAGTCTGCCATAACATATAATCAAGGTATGCAAAGTCATGAAGATAATAGAATCATAAATGGTTTGAGTTGGAAGGGATCTTAAAGATCATCTCATTCCAAACCCCTGTCATGGATGGGGACACCTTCCACTAGGCCAGGTTGCTCCAAGCTCCATCCAACTGGCCTTGGCCACTTCCAGGGATAGGGCAGCCACAACTTCTCTTGGCAACCTGTGCCAGGGCCTCACCACCCTCAGAGGCAAAGAACTTCCTCCTAAAATTGAATCTAAAATTACTCCCTTCCAGTTTGAATCCATTCCCCCTTGTCCTGTCGCTCTCCATCTTTCATGTAAGCCCTGTTTAGGTACTGGAAGGCCGCGTTATGTCACCCTGAAGCCTTCTCTTCAGGCTGAGCAAACCCCATTCTCTCAGCCTTTCCTCACAGCATCGCTGCTCCATCCCTCTTGGTGCCTCCCGGACTCGCTCCAGCAGCTCCTTCTTGTGCTGGAGGCAGCACTGCAGGTGGGGTCTCACCAGAGCAGAGCAGAGGTGCAGGATCCCCCTCTCTCCCTGCTGTGCACAGTGCTGGGGATGAGCCCAGCACATGGGTGATTTCTGGCCCCATGGCTGGGGCATGTCCAGCCTCTCCCCCACCAGCACCCCCAGGTCCTTGTCCCCAGGGCTGCTCTCGATCTGTTCATCTCTCAGCCTGGATTGATACCAGGGAGTGCCCCAACCCAAGTGCAGCCCCAGCACTTTGTTAAACCTTGTTAAACCTCATGAGATTCCCATGGGCAAGTTCTTCAGCTTGTCCAGGTCCCCCTGGGTGGCCCCGTCCTTCAGGTGTGTCACCTGCACCATCAGCTTGGTGTCACCTGCAGATTTGCTGAGGGTGCACTTAATCCCTTGATCTGTGTCATTAATGAAGATATTAAATAACACTGGTCCCAATACAGACCCCTGAGGGACACCACTGGTCAGTGATGCCCCTTGGGACTCTGAGCTGTTGGCCATGACCCTCTGGATGTGACTCTCCAACCACTTTCTTATCCGTCTAACAGTCTATTCACCAATTTAGGGAGAAGAATGTTGTAGGGGTCCACGTCCAAGGCTTTACAGGAGTGCAGATAAATGACACCTCTAGCCTGTTCATTGCCCACTGCTGGAGTCACCCCCTCACAGGAGGCCCCTGGGTTGGTGAAGCAGGACTGGCCCTTGGTGGAGCTGTGCTGGCTGTCCCAGTTTGCTTCCCTTTATTTCATGTGCCTCAGCAGAGCTTCCAGGAGGGTCTGTTCCATGATCTTCTGAGGCACAGAGGTGAGGCTGAGAGGGTGGTAGTTCCCAGGGTCCTCCTTTCCACCCTTTTCGACTATAAGTGCAATGTTTGTCCTTGTTATAATTAAGCTGTATTTTTTTCTACCAGGTCTTATGGCACTAGAACTAGGGGCACTTGGTGAAACCTGAAGGAGATTGGTTTGAAGCAGATAGGGGGAAGGCTGTTTATTTTACACAGTGTGTGATGAACTTCTGAATTTATTGTTCTCGGGGATTGTGGATGCAAAAGGCATAAGCAGGTTGAAAAAGTATTCGGGCAAACTTATGGGCAGCCAGTCTGAAACGTTATTAGGAAGAACAGCCAGTGGTGTGCCTTTACATCTGTAATACATGTGTGGTTTCTGGAGGAGTAAGGGAGAACATGGAGAAAGGGCATGACCAGGCTCACATGCTCTATCTAGCAAACCTCTCCCAGTGTCTCCACCTGTAGACAAAATGAAGGGACAGCTGGTTTTATCAAAGATGTGCGTTGTTGAAAGTTTCCAGAAACCAAATTAAGTAGGAGCATAAGTAGGTATGACATGTTGGAGAAGAGCCAGGATGGCTTTTGTACACCAAAATTGAGCCTCATGACTCCAGTGGCATTTGGAAGGTGTTTGCAAGCACATGGCAGGGGTGATCGAGTGGGGTGGTCTGGTGGAGCTCTCTGGAAGGTTTCAGCACAGGCTATCGAAGAAAAGGCTGTCCTGGGGAGCCTGGGAGAATAAATGGTTAAAAGATAGGCTGGAAAGATGAGGAGTAGATGTCAGACTTCATAGTGGAGGGAAGTCCTGGAGGAGCTGGGCTGGGATCTCTGCTGCCCACAGTGTTTGTAGCTGACCTGAAAGGGGGATGAAAGCAATGGCTGGGGAAGAGCGTGTTGCCATCCATGTGTGCAGTGATGGACTCTGAGCAAGCGAGGGAGGAAATCCTGAGCACTGAAATTCAGGAATGAATTGAGGGTAGCAGGTGTTTCTGGAAGGTATCAGCTGGCTCTCAGCAGCGCTGTGGGAAGGGAGGAGGAGGCTGGGACCAGCCAAGAGGGGAGCAAAGGACAGAATGAGAAAGTCATGACACTAATGTGGTCTGTTACTATGCTGGATACTGAATGTCAAGTCATCCCATCTTGGAAGAGTCCTTGCTTTAAGTGCCTGTGCAGTTTTTTGCTCTTATTTTTTTATTTGTGGCAAATAGATGTACTGGAGGCAGACAAAGGCTGTGTAGGTGGACATCAAATAAAAAGCCAAGTTGGATGTGATCCAGATCTCTGCCCCAATCCATCAGCTGTGCCATTGTAGAAGGACAGAGAGAGTGCTGCCTGCTTTGCTGTCTTCCTGAATTTGCCCCTTTCCTGCCGTCTTCCTTACCACTGCTGAAAGTGAAAAGCTCACTTTTGGGCTGAACACAAGCTCATAAATGCTTGGGGTTTTGGTGAGAGAAAACAAAAGGAACTTGTTTTGGGCACCAAATCAAAAAGTGAATTGTTCTCACCCCACTGTTCACTGTTACCATGTATAGCAATTACTGCCATGGCAACAGATATTTTCATGATCCAGCCAAGATCTTTCAGGGCTGCAGCATAATTTCTGATACTTGCTCATTGTGGTGCTATTAATAACTGTGTTTCCCCCCATCATAGCCAGGAAATTTCTTCTTCCTCATGTACCAAGTGCAAGGGATAAGCTCATTTAAAATCAATTGTGGGGAGAAGTGACACTGCGGATTTCCTGGATTTTTTTTGTTCAGGAGATCCTGTCTAGTGCTGCCAGCTCTGCAGCCACCTCCTGAGCGGAGCTGTCTCTCTTGTGCTATTTATAAGAAGGCCCAATCGGAATTTTTTTTTATCCCTTTTCTTTTTTTTGCCCCTTCCCTTAAACCAGGACAAATGGATGACACATATTTACTGTTCCAGCTATGCACAGAAGGTTGTGTTGATTTCAGGCTGACTTGATCAAGGGGAGAACATGGTGGAAATTAAACATTATCTGGGCCAGGCTTTGGTCTGCATGATTTCTTTACTTATCTCCTGGTTATTTAAGCAAGATAAACCCTGTGTATTTAAAATTGCAATTCAACTGTTCTTGGCAGTAGTTGAATTTAGCTGTGTTTAAAACCCCCAAGTGCACATTCACTTTTTCCCAGCTACGTTAACATACCTGTATGAATCTCCTTTGAGCTGGAACAGGTCTTTTGGTACCCATCAAGGAGCTGTGGAAGAGGTGAGACCTGGGCTTTTATTCCGTCTGGTGCTTCCACTTGAGCTTGAGCATCTCTGAAGGACTGCAATGGATGAGGATCAGGGTGATGAATCTGTCCGCAGCTCTGTTTCTGATCCTACAGAACTCACAGCTGCAGTTGTCCAGTTTCATCCCTCCAGGGGAAGGAGCTGTTTTGCTCGGCCAGTCTTCTCTCCTTCAGAGAGTTCACTTTTCTTCTGCAGAAGTGTAGCTACTAACAGTAAAACCCTCCCTCTCTTTCCTCACCAACTTGAACATCTTCTTGGCACTCTCAAAACTTGCATCTTCTGATGTCACTGTCTTTGACATCGCACATTCCCAGATCTCCCTGACCTGCTGGGTTGACACCTACAGTCATTAACTGAGACATAAAGATTTAGTGAAAACAGGGAGTTCTTTATCCTACCAGACTCCTTGTAGAGGCTGAAGAAATGAGCATGTGCCCTGCAAAAGGTTGGTTATTCACCACTAACTGGCTTCTTGCTGATTCTTGGGAATCAAAGAATATGCTGAGCTGGAAGGGACCCATCAGGATCATCAAGTCCAACTCCTGGCCCTGTGCAGGACACCCCACGAATCACACCATGTGCCTGGGAGCGTTGTCCAAACACTTCTTGAACTCAGACAAGCTTGGTGCCATGACCACTTCCTCATGGAGCCTGTTCCAGAACTCAACCACCCTCTGAGTGAAAAATTCCCCCTGATACCCATCCAACCTGAACCTCCCCCAGCTCAGCTTCGTGTTGTTTCCTCGAGTCCTCTCACTGGTCATGAGAATGAAGAGGTCAGTACTGGACCCTCCACTTCCTTTCCTCAGCATGTTGAAGACTGCAGTGGTCTCCCCTGGTTAATCCCAGCTGTATTTGTATGACAGGGTGAAAGCAAAGGCAGATTTTGGGCTTTAACTTTGTTTAATGCGAGATTGCAGAGATGTTCTGTTTTAAAAAGGCTGTGAGTGTGTTTTAAGACAAGGCTGAGAACCTCAGTCTTTGTTTCTCCTTAAACCAACCCAGATCCCATTGATGACAAAGCAACTGGAACCACACATAACTAGTGTTTTTGTTTTCTTGGAGTTCGAAGGTGTTACTGTAGTCACTGCTGATCTTGCAGATGCAAGCGTGTAGCAGATAAAGCAGAGGTTGAAATCCAGCTCACGGGATGTGATTCCTACCCACACTGGAACATTTTGGAGACAATCAGGAAAAGAATATCAGTTTGGGGCAACACTTAAACATGCCTTTCCTTTCGGAGGAAGCTTTGTTTTTATTCCATCAGAATAAAAAGCAATGTAAAAAATCAAACATGGGCTCTGTTTTTCGTCCCAAACTGGAAATTTACTCATGGATAGGTGAGCTCTTCAGGGCAGGGGCCACGAGCTGCCCTGTGGGGCAGGGGAGGCTCTGGGCTGCAGGAGGGGAGATGCTGTGGCTCCAGTGCCTTGGCTTTGCAGAGTCCTGTCTGTTGCGTCCAATGTGCTTGTTGTTCAGTGATTCCTGTAGGCGAAACAAATGTAAGAATGTCTTTTCCATGAGAAATTAATTTTTCTTGCTTCTTGTTTTATAAAGGGTTTATGAACTCTGTGGCTGAGGTTTTCAGCTATTTACTTACTGTCTCTGTTTCTTTGCCAGAGGAAATTGGCATGCTTTGGGCTGGAGAAAATAATGACACTGAGGCAGCTCCTCTGCAGAGTCCTGTCGGGATGAGCTTCCTGATCACAGCTTGCAGCCCAAGGGAGAGTTGTTTGTTTGCAGACTCTGTTGTTCCTTTTGCTTTTGACTCGCTGACAAATTCCTCTGCCATCCTGGCATTGTAGCAGTTAACTTGAGTCACGCTTAACAAGCTTGGACAGTTAATACTTTCAAGAGCTTCACTGCATTTGTTCTTTCTTAGTTTTTTCAGCAGTCGGCAGAGACAGCTGCAGCCAGACAGATTCACTGAAGAATGAAACAGCCTGAAAGAGTTGTGATGAAACACTGTTATATTTGTTTTGTGCTTTTAGCCTGTAGTGTTTTGTGGGCTGTGCTAGCTGAGAAGTAACCTGGTCCCTTGCTGTCTATGGCTGAGTTGTTTATGAGTTTTCAAGGGACTTTGTGTTTTAGCTCATAAATGACTGGCAGCCCTTTAAATGAAGAGAGACAGAGGGTCATTATTTTGTAAATGTCAGACATTTAGGAATGTAGCTGCTTCAGATATGTAGCTCGCAGAGTGGTGCTTGAGAGCACTGCGCTGCGATCTGCTGTTTGTAGGGCTCCCGCAGCTGGCACCTGGAGTGCCACGGGCGAGTTGTGTGGCCCGGCAGTGCAGGTGCTCCACCCTGCAATTACAGCTTCAGTTCCTCCTGGGCCGCCTTTGGAAAAGCTAAAGTTGGGATGGTGGTTTTTTTATTGTCCAGTGGAGTTATTTTAGACCAGAGGTGGGTGTCTTGAGAGGTCCTTCAAGTCCCCATCCCTGCACGCTCTCGCTGTGGCAGCCCTTGCTCCTGAGGTCCTGGGTGATGGGTTTCCCTTTGCTGGTTCTGGAGGTTCCTTTTCAGTTCTCGTCTGCCCAGTCTTCACTCCCTGACACCGTTCAGAAACCTCTGTAAATGTTTTCTCCTCATTGCTCAGCGTTCCCTTGTGCAGCAAACAAACATCCTGGTGCCTGATGCAAATGAGCCTCTGGGACTTGGCTGTTTACTTTTACTCTGTCCTGGCTGCTAAGGGCTCTCTCTTCAGTGAAGATGGGACAAAAATGGCTATTCTTTTCCCCTGCTGAGTGGGGAAACAGCTCTGCACCGCAGTGTGCTTGTGGCTGTGCAATGCCTGCCATCAAGTCACTGTGCCCAGGATGATCTGTGCACAGAAATTTTGAATATCACTCACTTCAGAGTCACGTTCCTTGCACAGTGTGAGTGATGTGGGCTGCTGCCAGGGTACTGGAGCAGTTGCTGGGTTTATGTGGTGCTGCAGCTTTTCTAGAACAGCCTCTGATTGTGGAGGTTACTGTTCTTGGGCAGCTCTTCTTGGCATTAGCCGTCTGAGGCAGCAGCTGCAAGAGCTTTGTGGCAGTGCTGGGAGGAATCCCTGAAGTCGGTAGTGGTGATAACGGAGGCCATGAAGAGTAAATCCCAGTCCTGAGGCAGCTGGTCAGCAGGACAGATAAATCAAGACCTTTGGCAGTAATTCCTAGAATGACAGAGAGAGCAGTGCATGCTGCTGTGTCCTTGAAATAGCAGGAATATCATCTGTGTGACATTACTTGCTTTGGCACAGGGAGAGTACTTGGTGTATGCTGCTTCTCGGGGGCTCTGGGCTTTTGCGCTTTATCTTTTTGGCAGGTGTATCTTCCCCACGTCAATCCTGCAGCTATATCAGCACGACGCTCTCAGCCCCAGGCACGGCCTTGTCAATGTTGGGAAATGTCACCATGCTTAGGTCCACTTCACTTCTGTTCAGCAGCTGGCAAGAGGTGTGGGGATCTTAGAGCTCTGTGAAGCCATGTACAGCTTTCTAGGCACTGACTGGGGTTTCAATCAGCAGAAAGCACCATTGGGTGCGGGGCTCATCGAGAAGGCAGGAGACTCATGCACGGTTCCATCTCAGTCTCTTCCTCTTGTTTGTATCCATCCCCCTGGTAAAAAAAGGAACAGCCCAGGGCCTAATTTTAGGGTTTCGTTCATGCTGGAAGGATCTTAGGTGCTTGGAGTGCCATCGTGACAGGTCCTGTAGGACTCGGTGCCTGCACACACTCTCAGGGGTGGGTGAAGCCCAGGTCAGCTCCAACTAGAATCATTTGTCTTAGCCTGGTGCGTCCCAAGAAGACATAAAGCAAAAGCAGATTTATTACCTCGGGTACCTCCCTGCAAAGATTTGCACCCCTGGAGGAGTCTGGCATGACTCCTTGCATGAGTCCTGCTGCCCCCTTCAGTGGGACCCTGTGTGGTGGGATGGCTGTGGGGATGCCCTTTGAGCTGTGCGTACAGCGTGTCTCTACTAATCCTCCCTGAAACCAGGGCCATGGCCTTGGAGGTGATGGGAAGGCATCAGGCTGCTGCCCTGGGCTGAGCCCAGCGTGCCTGAGGGAGCACCAGGGATGGAAGGGAGGCAGAATGCATCCCAGCTGTGGTTGTCAGCTGTTGCTGAACTGGCAGGTTGTCCCGTAATGCCTTCACCTAAGGGATTGTGAAGTATTTCCTCTCTAGGTTATAGCTAAATTGTTTCCCCATGGAAATCCTGTCTCTTGGGGACAAAGTCTGGCTATGAGCATGTTGAGGTGGGATGCGCTCACTGCTATTGGTTCCAGTCGCAGTGGCAGCAGGCCTGACCACACGTCCTGGGATTGATGCATCCCGAGGCTGTGCAGGTCGGGAGTCAGCACTGAGCTGTGCCAGGCTCAGCTCCCCACCACGGCACCCCACGTCCCCTGAGAAGGGACTGTCTGGCTGGCACCAAGCCTCCCCCGCAGCTGCCTCCCCTCCAGCAGCTGGGATTTGGATGGGGCTGTGGATCCACGCAGATCATTTTTGAAGGAGAGAGGGGATGAAAACTGCCAGGCTTTTTTTTCCCTTCTGCAATTTGTTCTCAAATGCTCAGCCCTTAAAAGGAAAAACGAAGCCTTCACTGAGCTTAGGAGGTGCCACTGCGTCTGGGGCAAAGCGCAGCTTTGGGGAGGCTGTTCAGGGATTGGGGGTTTGGGCTCCTGCTCTGATGTGCAAAATGAAAACCAGAGGTGTGCTGTGGCAGCAGCTCAGGGGCCAGATGGGTTGTCCAGGCAGCTCCTGTAGCCAGGGAAGCTGACTCTCTGCTGTGGCCTGGGGCTCAAGCACTGCAAGGCGTTTTGCTCCCCGGTGCTGTAAAACCCCTAGGCTGGCTGGGACAGACAGGCAGGACAGGCCAGCCTGAGGACCCTTGCGAAGAGCAGAGGGAAGCACCTGCAATGTTTTTGACATGGAATGCTTTTTGAGTGCTTTCGCCTTCTGCCCAGGCTGCAGTGGCCACAGCTGACCTCTGCTCATACCAGAGTCTGAGGGGCTTACCCTCAGTGACGGTTTGGGGACAGAGAGAGGCGAGAGGCCCTTGAGCAGCAAGGGAGCAGCAGGTGCTTTCCCCGAACACAGCAGCCAGCCCTGTGTGCCTCCGGCAGCAGAGCTGTGGTAGGAGCCCATGCCTGCCCTGGCTGTCAGGTGCTCTCAGAGCCGAGACTGGTCTGCATCGCCAATATTTTTTTAATAGTAGTGGATTTTACTGCTCCTGCTGCCCTCAGGTGCAGTTTCCTTTAGTGTTGGTTTGAGCAGTCCCCTGGTGCCTCTGACTCTGTTTCCAGTACCTGGGCTCCTCCTGCTCAGGGTGCCCATCCCGCAGGTGCTTTGTGCTCTGTCCCAGGGCCATGGAAACAGGGTTCTTTCCTGACCCTTGCTCTTCCCTTTGTTGCAGAACCCCCAGTTCCTTTGGCGGGGGGGAATGAAGGATGGGATGGGGGCAAGCAGCTCTTCAGGTCCTTCTGTCTTCCCCTGCCCATGGGGTGCTTTCTTTGTGACTCCGGGGCTTGGCTGGGAGTGATTTCAGGACCTAGGTCAGTCTGAACCTGGTGGGCAGCCCTCAGTGCAGAGTGGATGGTGGAGAGATGTGAAGGTTGGTGTGGTGGGAGTTTCTGTGCTGCCCTCCCTTCTTGCTACTGAGATACGGGGCTCTGAGATACCTGTGCATCCATCACACCTAAGGTTCAGGTCTTGGGCTGTAGGGCCTTATGCCTTTGGGGCTGTTCTGGGCTTCATTTTAAGTTGGTTATTGCTGTAATGTGACTTGTCACAGTTCTGTCCTCCCTCAGAGAGATTTTCCCTTCTGCTCCCCCTCTGTCTCTTATGGAGAGACACCAGGAAATCTCATCTGTGTCCTGAAAGTCCTTGTTTTTTACTTCTTTCTTTCAAAGACAGGATTTGGGAGGAATCTGCTGTTAAATTTGGTGCTGCCCCAAACTGCTCCTGTGGAATAAGCTGCCCCTTTGCTGTCTGTTCTGCTTTGAAGACAGGGTGAATCGAGGGGCTAACAGCAGCAAGATGGGAGCCAGCAGTGCTGGCACCTGGGCTCGGGAAAAGTTTGGGAATGGCCAGGAAAGAGGCAAAAGCCAACAGAGACCAAGCAACTGAAAGACCACCAAGTTTCTCATCTGACATCTCTGTCTTTGAAAATACCACCTAGCAGAGGGCTTGGGACTTTGGTGGTGTTTGTACTTCATTTTGTTGTTTGGGTTTTTTTAATTAAAAACACAAAAGTAATGAGATGCTTTGTGTGACAGGACCTCTTCCAGGCTCTCTCGTACCCCTAATGCACCCAAGGCCTGGTGCTGTTCTCTCTCCTCTCTGCAATGTGTTGCCAGGCTGGCCTCTGCTTTCAGAGGCCTGCCCCTGTTCTGTTCTCACTGGAGCTAAGCATATGTGCTCAGGCTTTGAGCAATCACAGCCATTTGTTCTGTATTTTCACAGTCTGGTCTGTCTCCTGCAAAGCAGAGGCTGGTTTGTTTGCACAGCACTTATTTTCAGAAGCAGGAGTTTTAGGAACAGGCTGACATTATATTTATTTTAATTCCTCTATAATTTTTCTTAGAAGGAGGCATGTGTATTGAAAAGTTCATGCATATATATATATATATATATGTATGGGGGAGAGGGTTGTTTTGGGTACTTTTTTTGTCCTAAGATGTAAATTGCAGCTTTTCTGGACTTGGCTGAGAGAAGACAGTGAATAAAGCCTGGATTGACTGAGTCAGCTTGTGTTGGAGGGTCACCATAAGGAGCTGGTGGTAGAGACCTGTGCGGAGGCTCTGCAGCTCCAGGATAGAGATGAGTTTTACAGCCCTGTCCTGGCTTTGATTTGCAAATGAGTGACTCAAGACACCTGGGGGTTACACTTTGTTGCTCAGTGTTTGCACTGAGTGAAGTTTCTCTAAGAGGTGGCTTTGCACAGAAGGTGAAGGGGCAAGTGTGATCCTCTTTCAAAAAATCTGTAGTGATGTTTGAGTGGTTGAACACAGCCCAGGCTGCTGCTCAGCCAGCGAGGAGCCAGCACTCACAGAGGATCAGCAAGGTCAGCAGCTGCCGTGCTTCTGGGATGGCACCCACTGCCCATTCATGAACTGGTTTGCCTTGTTCTGCCACTGGGGCTTCCTTTTAGAGCACCCAGGATTGTGAGCATGGCTTCATTCTCCATAAGGCTCCTTCTGCTCCTTTTCGTGGGACGTTGTGCTGCTCTCTGTTAACAGCAAATGAAGGAGGCTCTGAACTCCTTGTCTCTGGAAGGCAGATCACTGCAGATGCCCACCCCCACCACCCCAGCTGTTCACTGCAGCGAGTAGCCCTGGACCCTACACACATGCCCCTCTCTTCAGCCAGTGTCACACTGTGGCTGGGAGTTGCACTTCACTCTCCACATGTAATGACCAAACTCTATTCCTCCTCCTCAAGGAGGACCTGTTAACAAAACACTTGGACATCTTTATCTTGGGGCCAGCTTTGAGTATGCTGCAGGCCTCCTTTGAGGGCATCAGTCTTCAAAAATCCTACTTGTTGTAAAGCCGCGTGTGGCCAAGAAGGATTTAGTACTTCAGGGCTCATCCCAAAGAATAGAGGTGGGGAAAGAAGGTGGGATTTGGCATGGAGCGCAGAAATCCAAAAATTAGAGAGCCGGAAAGATAAAGGGGGGATCAAGTTGTAGGAGGTCTCCTTGTAGCCATGCAGAGGGGTTCGCTGGCAGCCTGGTGTGAAGCTCCCCTAGACAGGGGTTTCCTGTGGCTTTCCTTGGGGCTCTCTTGTCCTTGATGGGTGTTTGCCTCCTCGAGTTGGTGCCAAGCAGGATCTACGGGTAATGAGTGGGGAGGAGGCTTCATGCAGAGAGCTGGAGGTCTCAGACTGACAGCTCCAGCTAAGAAAATGTCTCCCGTCTATTCTTACCTTTGCATGGCCTTGCAAAGAGCTTGCTGTGCTCAGGGACTGTGCTTGGCTGCCTGGGCTGTGTTGTCACTTGGGTGATGGTGGCAGAAAAATCAGCTCTTTTGTGGAGGAGTGGCTGTTCAACTTCTTGGGATTTCTCACCTCTTCTGCAAGTGACTCTTCCCCTGTACCTGGACTCTTCCGTTTCTGGTCCTACTCCATTTTCTGCAGTTAAAAAAAAATCGGTCCTTCCTGGACCTCATACTAAACATTCACAGTCTTTGTGAGAAGATCTTATCAGGAGATGTTCGCAGGATGCCCTTTCAGGCTGAAATACCCTTTTTAAAAAATTATCACTGTTATTTTTTATTCCTAGGCTTTGCCAAGCAGGAATAGCAGCCAGGAGGGACTCAAGCTGTTTTTGAAGGAGTAAAGCTTGCACATGTCCATGCCCTGTGTCCTTGAGGCTGCAGAACAGAGTGCTTGGCTCTTACCTGCACTGTATTGCAACCGTTCATTAAAAAGAAACAGCTGCTGGTCTGCGAGGGTGAAGCCTTCAGGTGGGACCAGACCTGTCTGCCCACGTGAGATGCAACAGTGCACAAAAGGCCCTACTCTTCCCTCTGCTTTTTGCACGCCTGGTGCACCATCCCGCTCACAGCACCTCACTGCTTGGGAACCAACACCCCCCATTGCCTTGCCACCCCTCCAAAAGAGCAGCGTGCCCAGGGCATGTGCCTTCACAGGCAGGGGCACTCAGGCTGCTGGGGCGAGCAGCTAGAGCTGTGTCCTCTTTCCCAACTATGAGGTGTGGAGAGTATTTATGCATTTGCTCAGGACACAGAGGAAGCTCCTGAGATCTTGGACAATAGAGGAGGATGCACGTTGGGAATGTGGGTTCGTTTTTGGAAGCAAGTGGGGATTTTGCTGGACTCCTGCTGCATTGCAGGCTCCGGTGGCTGCGATAGTTCACCAGAGCCATTGCAGTGCCAGCAGGCTGCCTGTACCCATGTTGGGCTGCAGAGGAGGTTTGGTCTGGGGCTGCAGACGGAGCCTGAAGGGAAGTCCTGTCCTGGGGACAGACCTAAACCACTGCAGTGATCCTGATGGTGAGATCAGTGGGAGCAGGGATTCTGCAGCTGCTGCATCCCTCAGCACTTGGAGCTGAAAGCACGGGGCAAAGCATTATTTAAACCATTCCTAGGAAACTTCTTTAACCCCATGAAGTGGAATGAAATTTTTTTATGTCCAAGTTATGGCCTTATCTCTCTGCAATCCTGGGTTTATCACATCTTTCCAGAGTTCTTGATGTTATGTTTGAGGCTTGTGTGAGAGCCTGGGGCTGGCTGTGCTCCAGGAATGTGCTCCTTGCTTTTCCTCTTCTTTCTGTACATGGGTGTGATTGTACAAAACTCTTTAGTATTTCAATGTGTTCTGTGCAGATTTTTTCCCTGGTTAAACTCCACCTCAGTCATCCTCAGCCCCTCAATTTTAAGGGGAGCAAACAGGTCACCCACCCCAGTCATCCACTGATGTGTCTTTGCACGCAAAGATAAACGTAAGCTTGTTAAAACGGAAGACTGTAGTTAGCAACACACACTTGGTTGTGGCCAAGTGCCATGAGAAGAATTCGTTATTTTCAATAGCTTGCACTTAACAGAAAATAGCTGACCTCTCCTCTCTGCTGAAGAGCAGCAGTGTGGGTGCAGCCATCAGTGTTCCATAGTTTTGCTAACTCCATTGCTGGCAAAACAGATCACACACAGTGTGCTCTTAAACAAGGTTGGTGGCTTGACTGCCTCTTGATCTCTCAGCTGGGTCTGGGTTTTATGTTTTTTCTTCCTTGCCAAGCAAATCCTCCAGAACTGCCTCCTGTCTTACCCCCAGGCTCATCCCCGTGTGTGTTTCGGTGCTGCTTTCAGCGGGGATCCTGCTGTGCCTGCTTTCCTATTCCAGCCCTTCCAACACCTGCTCTCCTTCTGTCCCCTCCCAAGTGCAGCAGGCCGTGCCCCCCACCTTTGGGCGAAGCCCCCCACATTCCAGCACTGACAGCAGCCTCTCCCCCCTCCCCAAAGCTGCCAGTGGGCTGCCTGGGTCTAGATCCCCTTCTCAGCTCTCTGTGCCCCTGCTCCTGTTGTCTGCCTGTCCTCGTGAAGAGTTATGGTGCTCTCCCACGTTACTTTTCCTCTTGTGTCCCCTCTGAGCTGTCCCTGGGACCCTCCTTGCCAGTTCATGTCCTGCCTGCACTTAGTTGCTCTCTCCATGGACATGCCCATCTTGCTCTGCTCCCAGCACTGCTGAGCTCTGCTGCTGCTGCTCTGTTTTCCCTTTTATGCCCTGCTTATTATGGATGACACCTCTCTGCAGTTGCTGATGCCCTTGATGATGACAATGACTTGTTATTTAGTGCCTGTGCTTATGCTTTGACATTGCAACTGCATGGGAAGAGCAGGGCTGCTTCTGTGGTTCCCAACCTCACCCATGGCATGGTGTGCTGGTATGGCTGTTCATGTTGCGCCTTAAATCAAATAAGGGAACTGATGTTGTTTTGATCAGAAGATGCGAAACAACAAATCAGATGTTTTCTGAACACAGGGTTTTCTAATGGTGCATTTGCAGGCACATTCGTGGCAGTTGACTGCCCTGCTCTGGTGCTGGTGGGAGACCAGGAGGAACTGGTGCCATGGGCAAAGGTGGTGTGCTCTGCTCCCAGCTGCTTCTTGGGTCAGTGCAAATGGTCACGATGGTGATAGTCTGGGCTCGGTGAGCAGATCTGCCTGAACGCTGACCTATGCCACAAAAAAGGTGGCTTTCAGCAGGATCAGCTTCCCCAGCCAGCCTGTCTGTGGTAGCCTGACCATCCGCCCTCCATGTGTGGAGGTCAGCATTGCACAGTAGATGTGGCAGGAGTATTGCACCTTTTTGGAGGCACTTCACATTTATTTTGGTTGAATTGACATTGTACCTATCAATTTTGAATCCTCAGAGCATTGAGGAGCAGCCTACTTTTTAGGGCTGCATGCCAGACTGCTCAGCATTAAATACACCCACGGTTTTCCTAGCAAGGAGGTGCAGTGTGCAATTAAACACACCCCCAGACTTGCCTGGTGATAGGGGCTGTGCTGACCTTCCTCAGACAGCCATGGCCAAGGCTGGGCTGCCCTGCCCTGCCAGGAGCCACCTCCTTTCCCATGACTGTGCCAGCAGGGCTGGGTACTGGCGCCCAGGCTGCCGTTTCAGGCACTGCAGTGCTGCCACCATCACTCCTCATCCTTCCAAGGACCTGCAGGCCAGCACTGGAGGGTGTGAGAGGGATGCAGTGGGATCTGCCTTCTCTTGCTTCTCCTGTGGTCATGGCTTCTGCTGTCATGCCCTAGCTGGGAAGCAGCTGGAAGTTGTGCCAGAGTGAGGTCTTGGGGGCCTCAGATCTGTCCTCTTCATATGGCTTTTATTAATAACAAAAGTAACTTGGGCCTCCTTCCTGCAGCCTCCACTGACACAGGACTTGGGAGGTGTGAGCAGAGTTGGGGGGCACATGTGATTTTTATCTTGGTTTTCAGTTTCATGCTGAACATACACCAGGGACAGGAGCACTTAGTGGCAGCATCTCTCCTTTGTGGAAGAGACCTTGTTGGGCTTTGCACCAGCTTTTGTTTATCTGAGCTATCCAGAATGGTTTTGGCTGCCATGTTGGGAGGCGCTGGCTTTGCTAAACTCCTTTGCTTTCACTCGGGCCAGCTCTTTGGGGTTGGTGGGTCAGTGATAAAGGCAGGTGTGCCAGGTATGAGGGCTGTGCAGCCCAACAGCTCTGCATCAAAACCATCACACTGACCTGCCTGAAAACCAGCCCTACAGCACTGCTCTCTCATTGAGCCCTGGGCTGGGCCAGCGTAGGTGCTGGTAAAGGGACCTTGGGGCTCAAGGGGCTCTTTGTGGCTGCAGAAGGATTGTGGATCAACAACTGGACCTGTCCATTGGGGTGCTTTACACCTTACTGCATGCTCTGTCCCATCAGCCAAGGGAGAAGGGGAAGAGGCTGCAATGGAGATGGTCTTATCCACCAGTCACTCCCCACATTTATCTTTTGGACAGGCAAGTGTGGGCTTCAAGCAGGGTCTGTGAGACCCAGACGTCCCCTCCAGCTCTACAGCATGTGTGGCCTGCAGGCAGGCACTCGCACTGGGAAGGCTGCCCACATTGTGGGGAGCCAGGGCTTTGGTCTCCTTAGGTGGAATGTGCAGCTCCCAAAAGGGGTAGATCCTGCTCTGCAGATCCTCACTGCTCTTGAAAGCAAGTTCCCATGCGTATCTCCCAGGCACCGGCACTCCTGTGGCTGTGCCAGCTCTTGATGTGAGTTATCCCAGCATCAGCAGATGTGCTCTCCTGCCCCTTGGGCTTGTCAGGTCCATGCTGATGGAGCTGACCTCCCCTTCCCTTGTGCCAAACAGCACTTCTCTTTTGTCTCAGCCCCATCTGAAACCCTTCCACTGGCTTCTCCTGAGCTTGTTAGATTGCTGAATGGCCCCAAGCAATGCTTTGATCTGCAACCGGGCTGCCTAGCCCCGTGGCAGCAGCTCTGTAGGACTCACAGACAACCCATTTTCCTTGAGCCTCTGACCCAGACTAATGCAGCTCTTGTGTTCCTGCAGCTCAGACTGGGTGGAGATCATCGAGCCCCGCTCCCAGGAGCGGATGTATGTCAACCTGACCACGGGGGAGTGTGGCTGGGAGCCCCCTCCCAACCTGAAGGTGCGCCAGTCGGACCAGAAGCAGTGGTGGGAGCTCTTCGACCAGAACAACAACCGCTTCTACTACTACAATGCTATCACGCGGCAGACCGTGTGGCACCGGCCCCAGGGCTGCGACATCGTGCCCTTGGCGCAGCTCCAGGCCATGAAGCGCAGCTCCCAGCCCGACTGCCGTGGCCGGCAGCACCGCGGCAGCACTGGCAGCGATGGCAGAAGCACCCCCATCCAAGTGGCCCTGCTGCAGGAGATGGAGAAGGGCAAGTGGGACTGTGCAGTGGAGAAGAGGAAAGACCCTGGCAGGTATGGAGAGCATCAGCCTTCTCTGTTACTATCTAATGAGTGGCTCCAGCTGCCAGCAGGGCCTGTCAGACAAATTGGGAGGCTGTGCTGCCCCAGAAGGGTGCAGCGCTGGGGCAAAGTGCTGCCAGGCCCCTGATCACTGCTCTGTGCCCTCCTCTTCTGAGGGTACAGCTGTCTGCTTTCACCACTGCGGTACCGCTTGAATATCCCTGGCTTGGGCCAGGCCCTGTTTGTGTGAGACACCATAAAAACACACATCAAAAGATCATCATCACTCCTTGTGCTAAACAGAAGGAGAGGGGACAGGTGTGAGTGTCGTGCAGTGACAAAAGCTCTGCCAAGAACTCACAACAGGGTTTGTTGGGGTGGCTCAGCTGCTGTGTGAGGGGTCAGGCTGCTGTGGGGTGTGGGTGAGCCTGGCTGCTCTGGCTCCTTCCTTCCCCACTTGCTCGGCTGCTGACATGTTCTTGCAGCTTCAGCCAGAGCAGGAGGTGGGGTGGCAAGGACAGATCTCTTGGACACAGTTATTTGGTCGCATCAAGCCTGAAATGAAAGAACAATAGTGGGATGCTATTTTGTTTAGCTAAGAGAGTTTTTTACACTCAGTCTGACAGCAATCAGGGCTTTTTTATTGTATTGGAACCATGCCAGTTTCAGCTGCATAGAAGCAGCTCCTTCACCTGGGGCACTGTCTGGGGCTGCCCTGCCTCCCTTCTGCCCTGGAGAATGTGGTTCTGACAGGTGGGGAGGCCGCGTGCAGCAAGTGAAGTTGGGTAATGCTAGAAAGTGACTCACCCGAGGGTGAGAGCAGTGCTGAGGTGAGCTTGACTCTGCTGCCATCTGTGCCAGGGTGCCTTGTCCTGGTTCTGGGCAGTGCTAGGGGAGAGGCTGCTTAAACAGTTTGGTTTTTGGATCGAGGCTGCCTCTCTGTGTGCCTGGTGCAGGCAAGGAGAGAAGAAAAAAGCCAAGATGATGAAAACCATGCATGATGGCAGTTCTAGAAAGCTTATGCACCCTGAAATGAGGCTTATCACGTGTCTCCTGCTCCCTGAAAGATGCTCCTCTATTCAATGCTGATCTTAATGACTGGGAGGCACTGGTGATGCACATAAAGTGCACCAGAAAGAGCCCAGAGCTTTACTGGTGTCCATAATGCTCCCAGTGCCTCCTGCCCCAGGAGCAGCCCCTCTGATCTTCAGACCCATTCAAAGAATGATCCCTGCCCTGCCAGGAGAAATCCACTGAGAAGTGCCTTAAACTGAACATGAGTAGCTCCCAGTTCCCTCAGGTCACTCCTGGTATCCACAGGTGAGCTGCAGGCACATGGGATTTGCCATGAGGCAACTGGCTTCCCCTTATTGTCCTTCTGAAGCCTGGCATGTGTTTCCAGGGGAGTGAGTGCAGGAGCCCTGATAGGGCATAAGATATCCTGTGCTCCACAGAGTCCAAAGTATTCCTGACTCAGTCTCTCAGGGGGGAATGTGACTGCCTCTGCCTTAGTATGGGCAGTTGCTGTGCCTCAGGGGAGAAGAGATGCCAGCTATGACCCATCTCAGCTCTCCAGCCCTCTCAGCAGGGAAGACCCCACACGTCCCCTCTTATAGGAGGACAGGGGTTGGTGCAATATGGGCAGGGGTCTGCTTTACCTTTCCTTGCCAGCCAGGCAGCATCACCATCACTGCTGGTTCTCCTGCAAGAAAGGAATGTGGAAAGGAGTCCTCACTTGCTGCCTCCCTAGCTCAGGTTTCTGCAGCAACCCTGGGGCTCTTTGAGCCTGAAGCAAACTCTGAAGGGCAAGTATTGGGAAAAGAGTGAGTGGCAGCTCGCTTGGGAGCTAACAGTCTGCTTGAACATGAAAGGCCCTTCTGGATCCTCACATCAGTAAGCCGATAGTACTTGTCTGTGAAAGCTGCTCTCTTGGAAGCAGGAGACTGAGCGCTGTTTCCATGCACGTCTATCTTGTGTTGTCTCTGCTGTGTGAGTTGGGGCTACATATCTGGTTATGCACAGGGGTCGATTTCAAGACTGACACCCAAGGAGAGATTTCTTGCCTTTTGCTGGCTCGTAAAAGGAGGAGCAAAAGCTGAGCCACAAGCGAGTGCTCCCTGGGGAGATGTAATGCCATTGCTGGTACACTAACAGCATAAGCACACTGAGCTCAGTTCTGTTGTCTGCGTCGTTCTCCAAAGACAAACTCAAGCGTGTCCTCTTCCTCCCCTTGAAGGGATGCAGCTGCATAAACAGAGAGCGAGCATGTTGAGTGCTGTTGGTTGCATTTGACATCTTAATAGGTACCTGCGCCCAAGACAGATTCGCTTTTGTCTTTTAATGCCAGCACAAAAGATACTGTTTTTCTTTCCTTCATGTTTATCATCTTGTGATAGATGGAGAGGCCAGAAGAGACCAGTGTAGTCCCCAAGAGGGGCCTCCTGCAAGCACATGCCACAGAGATCTGGGGGAAGGGATTTTGTCCTTTTTTTTAGTAATACTTTGTTGGTAAGGTTTCTTTGTTTTAGTAAACTGTTATCACCTTTACTCTCTGGAGCCTTCTATCAGCACTGCTGAATTTGCTGTGCCCACTGTCACATCTCGGCTCTGCCAAACCCTGCGTGTGCTCTCAGCAGCCTCGAGCAGAACAGAGATACTGCCTGGATGGGTGGGAGCTGCACCCACACCCTGCAGCCCATTCCCTCTGTCTCCATGCCCATCCCACCCCTCCCTCACTGCCCAGCCACTCACTGCTGCTCTTGCAGCTCTCTGAAGCACGCCAGCTCGAAGCCACCTTCTCTGGGCATTGGCCTTTGACTCCCCCAGGCGGCACAGGGGGATCAACCCCCCAGCCCAGGGAAACGGCAACTGCTGCTGTGGAGGAGACACTGCTGCCTTCAGCCACCCCTGGAGCTTCCCGGGGAAGCTCCTCTGCCTGTGCTTGTGTTCCCATGTTGGGTTTTGGCTCTGCTTCCTGAGGCTGCCTAGCCCAGAGATGGCTCTGCTTTCTCCCTTGCCTGACAAGGATAGCAGACAGCACTTGTCTCACAGCTCCAGACCCTTCTTGAGCTCCTGGAATCCTGGTAGGAAGGAAGATGGGCTCTCTTCAGGGGAGCAAATTATCCTTTCACACACTGGAGAGCTCTGCAAAGGATGGACATTTTCTCTTGGGGACCGTGAGATCAGCCTGGGGCTGAGTGCAGCATTTTGGAAATGTCCTCTGAGCCACTGCAGCCGTGCTGAGGTTTGCCAGAACTCCTCAAGGCAATGGGTCACAAAGGGCTGAGCATGGCAGAGAGCCAAGGCCTGAAGAAGACAGTCTGGCTGTGAGTAGAGCCTGTGTGCTGGCCTGCAGCATCTGGGCACACTGCTGGTCAGGGCTGTGAGTGGGCTCTGCCATCCCCAGCCCTGCTGTCCATGCAGACCAGCCCCTTTCCTCCTCTTCCTCTGGTCCTCCCAGCATCAGGGACTTGTTTGAGAGTGCTGTTTCTGAGGTTCTCCTTGTGCTAACAGTGCATCTTAAAATCCTCCACGTAGAAATCTACCTTCTCTGGGAACATCCTATCCCCCAGAAGAGGGAGGTGAGGGTCCTTATGTGTGGACTGTGCTGCTCATCCTTTCCTGACCCACCTTTCCCACAGCTCAGCATCCTGGGCTGAGAGGGTGTGGGGGCTTGGTCTTACTGTGGCAGGAAGATGTTCTGGAAGGGGAGTGAGAGGGAATGTGTGATAAGATGGCTGTGAGAGCACCCCTGCCTCTTAGTCTGGTTTGCCTTATCACGGGCTCACATCTCAGGGCACAGCCTAAGTAGTGCCAGTATTAAATTCTTCATAATGAGGCAAGAAGCACTATCAGAATCCCTGATACAGGTTTGTTTCCTTCTTGTGGCACCAGCCATGGGGTGGAGTGTGCAAACAAAATGTGCTTTGCATGTGTCTGCAGAGCTGTCCTCAGAGCTGTGCAGGCCTGGGTTTGGAGGGGTCGCTGGACACAGGGCAGCAGCACCGCTGGAATACAAACATCCCTGTCCACTCACTTCTGTCACAGTGCCAGGGAAACAACTGCTAGAAAGGACAGAGCTGAGGTGTGGGGTCTTTTCTTCAGGCTTCTGGCAGGGAAAAAGCGAACAATGGAGCTCTGGAGCCTGAGAAGAGCTGCCGGATATGCCGGGCCTGCTGGAGCTGGGTGCGGGCTGGGAAAACCAGCGCCAGGTTGGGGTGTTTATACTGGAGCTACTTGAAAGCATTCCTCACAGGGAACAGTCCCAGGGGACTCGTCAGGGTCTCTGCTGCTGGTGGCTGCAGAGCACAGCTGAGAGGCTGTGTTGGGATACTTCTCCACCATTAACTTTGATTTCTCTCTGGGCTTTCACTGTTCAGAAGGACGAGGCTGAACCTTTCTCCATGCTGGGAAGTCAGGAAGTCCCTGTTCTCCTCTGCTTGGTTTTTTCAGCAGTCTGTGGATGGGGCTGAAGGAAACTGAATCCAGACATGGCCCCAAGAGATCATTCATGGCTGCGGAAATAGTTCTTTCAAAAAAGCCTTGTCTTCTCTGTGATGGTGCCTCTTTCCTCTCTTTGCAGTGCTCCAGGGCAGCTGGGCATGGCACCATGTGTCCAAGATGAGACTGACAGGCAAAGTGGGGTACAGCACATGTTTAGAAGTTTCCCTCTTCCATCACATTTACTTACAAACCTCCTGGTCAGTGTGGTGGCCCTTGGTGACACAGGCGGGGCACAGCTCCCCTGTGTCCTCTGGCCCTGTGAGACATCACCCCCATGCTCCCCCACTGCTATCCCAGCAGAACCCTGCAAGGACACTGCTGTGGCACAAGTGGCCTGAGTCCTGAATGCAAAGCTCCTGGGTGCAATACCCGCTCCTTGAAGTCAGAGTGGGCAGACAGTGGGTTTTGGGGTGCCCTGGGGAGGTACCAATACCCAGTGGATACCTGGACCAGTCTTACCATCTCAAATCACAGCCAGGGAGGAGCAGTGGCACAGTGGACTTGCTTTCCTCTTCCTTGCCTCTGACTGTGCCTTTGCCCCTCACCCTGCCTGAGCTGCAACAGGTCCCAGGGCTGTTGTCCAACAGCCCTCCTGGAGCCAAGCCCACCTGATGCCTGGCCCCTGGCCCCAGCATAGGCAACCTAGGTGCTTTGCCTCTTACCGGTGTCGGTGGCAGCATAGCTGTCACAACCCCTGTTTGTGCTGTTCCTTGAAAAGAGCAGTGTCAGTGGGTGCCCTGGATACTGGGCTCTGCCAGCTCCAGGGTTTGCAGTGCTCCAGGGCAGACTCGGTCCCAAGGTGCCCTTTGCCCTAGGCCTGAAGAAGGGAACATGTCAGGGGATGGACTGCAAGTGCCAAAATCCTGCTGCGAGGGGGCTGCTGCTTGTGGCAGAACTGCTTGCTTGTTGCCTGCTGTGGCTGACTGTCCAGCTCATCTTGCTGTCCTGCCAGCTGGGCTCGGGGCAGCTGCAGGGAGAGCTCTGTGCCAGCACTCGCAGGGCCAGGTCTGTGCTGAGGCCCCACTCACTATGCCCTCCCATCTTGGGCCGGCCCAAGGCAAGGGACAGCTTCCTCCCAGCCTGATGAAGGGACTCTGAACAGTGAGGAGCTGTCATGCTTTGATGTGCCTGCTGCCTCAGGCTAGCATGGCATCATAGATAGGCAACTTGCCTCTGTGGGAGACCCTGAGCTCAGAATCCCCTGTTCTTTTTCAGATCAAATTTCTCTTCACTTATCTGAGGCCTAAAATCTGAGCTTTGCTCTTTTTCGTAGAGCAGGGGCAGAGATTGTTGCCAGTTGGGGTCCCACAGGACCCTAAAATTATAGTGCCATGCTGGAGTGGGAGCCCGTCCCTGGTGGCCAGGCTGGTGCTGCTGTGTAGGTGTGAATTGGGACAGATGGGACAGGAGATGGTGCCAGTGCCTGCTGTGCAGGCAGGGAGAGGCTCCTCCCTGTGGCTCTTAGCTGAGCAAGCAGGTGGCAGAGCTCTGGGCAGAGATCCTGCTGCTCCAGGTCACTGGGGTTTGGTGGGCACCAGAGTAGGCACTGCCACTGCCGGGCAGTACCAACAATGAGCCTACGCAAGGTGACAAGTCTGACCGTGCTGTTCCTCACAGGGGTGGGTCTGCCAGGCCTTGGCCGGGGGGATGGCTCAGCTGTGAGGAGCTGGTTGGGCATGCAGTGCTGCAAGTCAGGGAGAGGAAAACCCTCAGGAGGTGGCTCGTGGGCTGTGGGGCCCAATGCCTTCCCACAGAGCACAGGTTTGTGTCCCAGCCCTGCTGTAGCTGGGGTCCTGCAAGGCAGGGACACACACCTGTGGCTCAGGGCTGTGGCTCTACTGCCCTGCAACCCAACAACTGGATATCGCTGTTCCAGACACAGTGCTGCTCTGGCTGTAGGGTTGAGCTAAAATCCCTCCTGGGCTCTCACTCTTAGCCTGCCTGCTGACTCAGGAGCTCGTGGGTGGCTTGTCCTGCCTGTTGTGTGACAGTCTTCTGTGCCATGAAATGAGCTGCTGGTACAGCCACGGGGGTGTCAGAAACGCTGATTTAAAAGCCTGCCTAGTGTGGCGGCTCTGGTTCTTCCTGTTAGTCCAGGAACTCTTCGAGGAACAGCCAGATCTTCAGCCACGCTTATGTTTGGGACTGGGGCTTGGCCTCACACAGGAGAGACACTCTGGTGCAAGCAGCAGGCCCTGTGTCCCCCAAGGAGGGATGGCTGGTGGGTTTGGGGGCTGCATGTGCTCACAAATGCCACCCCATCCTGCCGCTACTGCTGGCTGTTCCCTGCCCACCTCCTGGTTTGGCACCAGTGGTGCTCATCCCCCTGCTCCAGGCATCGTCTCCCAGGAAGAGGCATGCAGAGGACAAGGCACTGAGGGCAAAATAGGAGTGGGAGAGCAAAGGCTGTGCTTGATGGCAGCTTGGGCAGATGGAGAGAGGCCAAACCTAAATCCCCATGTGTTCCTAAGCTATTTTTGAGACAGGGTTCAGGTCAGCACTGGCCTGTGACACTCTGAACAGAAGGTGGTGACTGGGACAGGCCTTCCTCGTGGTGGTGGAATCTCTGTCTTCAAGTAGTGTCAGGAGCACCTTTAAAATAAAACCCTTTGTGCCTTAGTGGGAGATGCTCAGGAGGTTCCAGAGCAAGGGGGACCCTGGGATGTGAGGTGAAGGGTGGCAGCCCTTTCTCAACCTGCTCTGGTTACCTGGATAGTGGCACAAGAGGCTGTCTGGGCTCTTTTGTGGGAAAGGAGCCACCCCTTCAAAGGGGAGGTGCAGCACCCGAGGGTGGTGAGGCCTTTGGACCCTGGCCAGGGGTCAGCACTGTGCCCGTGGTAGGGCAGTGCCAGCCTCACCCGCACCTCTCCTGGTGCCACAGTGCCAGGGTGGGATTTGCAGCAACGCAGTGCCATCAGAGAGCATGTTTTGCCAAAAGCATGGTAAGCAGTGGATGGGGAAGGGGCACACCATCCCCTGAAGAGGGCAATGATTGGGAGCAGATATGGGGCAAGTAACTGGGGTAGAGCAGGTGAAATAATACACCCACACAGGTGGGATAGCCATGGGGGGAGAATGGCAGAGCACCTGAGGGAAGCCGTGCTGAAGGAGGGAGCTGGGACCCAGCCAGGTAAAAGGGCTGTGGAGAGCAGGAGCAAAGGGCAAGAGGATCGGAGTATCCAGGTACCTCAGGACTTGGCAGAGCAGGCACAAGAGGGGCAACATTGGCGGGAGGCAGCTCTGGACATGTGACAGAGGTGGGTCTGTCTGACCACAGAGAACGGGTCAGCACTGTGGGGTGGGGAGTGAGGTCAAGGTTCAAACAGACCAACGTGGCTGTGAAGGTGTTAGGGAACATCTTCTGTCACAGATGGGACATGTGCAGCATGCCCTCAGGTCTTACTTGGTGATGGCTGGTTGCAGATACATGGAGGTAGGGAGAAAAATGGGGCCAGATTCAAGGAGGTCTTCCTGGGGACAGTGGTGCCTTGGAAAACCTGGGAGCTTGGGCTCGTTTAAGAGCTTTTCCCTTCTCTTTTCCTCAGAGCTCACCAACACAGCCTGGCTGTGGCCACAGCCTGACAGCACATTGTTGTTCTGCTGCAGAAAGCGCCCTTGGAACTGGGGGGTTGCCATAGGCACATTGGGCTGTGGTGGATCCTTAGTACCACCACGAGCCAGAGAAGGGGTTCAGCCATGAGAGCTGAGCAGGGCCAGTCAGTTTGGCCAAGGGAACCAGATCTAGTGCATCAGGATTGGGAGGAGGCTTGGCATTTTGTGTGGGGGTGTAACACATCCTGTGAGCTGAGGATGGCTGCCCCCGTGCACTTCCCATAGACCTCCTGGGTTTTTCTGCAAAATAAACATGCATCTGGAAACTTAATCAAAAAAACCGTGGTCTGGAAGCACTGCCATCATAGTTGGATAATCAGAAGGCAGATACTTGGGATTGTTTTCCAACTTAATGCTTGAGTGGTCCAGAATAATTGCTAGTCTCCAGCTGATGGTTCTGGGTGCCATGCTGGCTGCTGAGCCTTGGGAAGTGTAGGTTGTGTCCTGTCTCAGTGCTGCTGATACCAGATTATAATATCATGAACTCATTTCATGTGGTTGTTCTGCTTTTCATGACTCAGAAATTTATCATGCGTGTAACAATGGTTTGCTGTTTCAGGAAGGGGGATCTCCAGGAAAAAATAACATGCTGATGTAACTGGTTGGGGAATCTTCAGGCACTTTGAGAGTAACTGTCTGGTATTTGTGTAGACGTAGAGGGTACTTCAGTTATTATAATTCTTAAATAATTGCCTGTATCTCTCTTCTTTTAGGGAGACTCCTACCCAGTGGCAGCCTCTGCCAGGCACAAAAGCAGCCATGTTGGTCAAAGTGAACAGTCTGAGGCAGATACAGAGCTTTTCAAACAGTTCTCTTCAGCTGCAGAGTGCTCCAGAGCCCAGCAGCCCAAAACCAGCTATATATGCTCAGCCTCAATCCATGTCCCAGAGCCCTGGAGCCACAAAGCAAATGCCTGCAGGAGAAACAAAGCAGTCTATGCAGATCAAAAAGACAGAGAACGGTGGGTTTTGCCTGGTGCTGATGAATGGTCCAACATCTCAAACACCTCCAAGGAGCCGGACAGGGACCCCCCAGCCTGCATCCCCCAAGTATGCTTCCCCTGCACCGATATACGATGAGCCATCTCTGGAGTCACCAATTTATGATGAGCCACCAGTAGATATGGACACAGAAAGCATTGCTGTGAGTGGGATGTCTCCACCAAGGTCACCAAGCAATAGCTTAAAAAAGCAGCTGCAACCAACCAAATTATTGCAGCATCCCAGTTTGCAACAGCAACAAGCTGCAAAGAAGCATCCACGAAATCCCTCCTCCACTGAATACAGCCCAGCTGGCAGGGAATACATAAAACATATGGTCAATGTTGACCAATCTGCCAAACTCTCCCACTCTTCTGCTTCAACAGCTGATGCCTCCACTAAACTGCCTGGTCAGCTTGCTTCAAAGGACAGCTTCAAGCAGTCCTGGAGGATCTTGGAAGCCAATGTCCTCAAGAACATGGAACTCCACCACAGTCGGCAGAACAGCCTGCAGACTCAGGAGTACCCAACTGGTATCAGCCATCAGGATTCTGGTTATTCGACTGGCCCTTCTCCCAGCTTGAGAAAAAGGAAAGGAAGGAGGCAAGGAACAGGTCAAGTTAGACCCGGCTCTGTGGGCAGCAGCAGTGAGCTCACAGCCCTGAATGATAAAGTGATTGCTGAGATGCGTGCAGTGGTGGGCAGGTCAGCAGCTTGCAGGGGGAGCAAAGCCAGCCTGGATGTCGAGAGCCTGGAGAGCGGCGTCCCAGCAGAGAGCAGCAAGGTCAGGTTTCAGTCTGACCACTTGAAGAAATGCATCAGCCAGAGCTCCAGGGATGATGTCTCAGCCAGCAACAGGTCCCTGTACAGACAGGGCCTGGAGATGAGGGAAGGCTTTCCCAGTGATGCAGCTGCTCCGCAGGACACACTGAGGCAGAAGAGGACTTTTGAGAAAATAGATTCTTTAGAAAAGAACATGACCAGCCAAACAAGCTTGGCTTCGTCAGATGCCACGCGCCACTCCTCGCAGGTACCTCACCACCCACGCCACGTTGCTTCGTGGGCCTTTGCTGGACTGTCCTGGGGCAGGAGCTCCTCCCAGGGAGGGTTTAGGTCCCAGGTGTGCTGCAGGCAAAACATGTCTGTGCCTGCAAAATAGGAAACAGGTCACAAAGCTTCACAGCTTGGCAGGGGGAGACCTCGTTTCTGGCCAGTGGTGGGAGAGGAGGAGGAATGGCAGGGGGTGAGGGCTCCTGTCCAGCAAACCCTCTGCACTGCTCGGTTATTTGGGTCAATCTGCTGCCTGATCAATTTGCTGTCACTCATGTCTTTGTTGGGAACCCTTGCCCCCTCGTGTGTCCTTTCTTTGCTGGGATGGTCTGAGTCAGTGGGGCACATGGCCATGAGGCAGCAATTCCTCTTTTGCTCTCTCTGCTTTTTTTAATGGTTCCTCATATGCAGTTCTCCCTCCCAATTCCTGAGCATCGAATGGAAAACATTTAGAAAACCAGTGTTTATTATTTTTAAGCCCATTACTGTGCCTGCACAAGGGGAGCAGTTTTTCTCTATGACACAGCACTTCCACAGAATTTAGTTTGTCATCTTTTCTCCTATTTGGATTTGAAGGAACCTCCTGCTTCCTGGTTTTAGTTCAGATTCAGGTTCTTCATAGATAGTTTCACATCCTTTGAAGGTTTTGTCCTTTTTCTCTTTGCTCACTCTTCCAGTTATTTTGGTCCTGCTGAGCAGCTGGAGTCTCTGCATCAGTTTGAAGAGGCAGAACTGATGACCATCCCCCATCCTGAAAGTGGCTGTTTATTTTTTCTGTCCCTTTTTGCTGGTACATGATCTTTCATGAAGAAACTTGGAAAAGCTCCTTGACCATTCCAGATTGCTCCAGCAGACCTGTGAGGTGTAACTCTTCTCTGAAAGCCAGGCTGACACCTCTCATCAGATTTATCTGTGTGCATTCTCTTTATTGTCCTTCTGGTTTCACCTTTTGGCAAACTGGTGTCATGTTCCTGCATTTCCTATTTTTCAGGCACAGAGCCAGATCAAGTTTACACAACTTACTTTTAACAGTTCAGCAATTTCATTTCACAGGCTCTTTAGACTTGGTAGAAAACCACCCTCTGGTCTTCCAGCTGTGTTACACCTCGTTGCATTGACAGGGAGAGCTGAGACTTGATGTCTTGATTATGCACAAGAGATGGTGGGTTGGGGATAGGCTGGGAATGGCCTTGAAAATTAAGAAAAACAGTTAATTTGTGGTAATCTGGGGAAGGAGTATACAGTGGAAAATGTAAGGAAATGGATGTTGTGGTAAAGGCAAAAAGAGTCAATAAACAAAGAAATATTCACAGAAATACTCAGAAATGTAAGAGTCCAAGTAAGAAAGGGAAGAAGTTGCAGAGAAATTGGCAGCAAAATCACTGCCTCACCTGAAAATGGCAGTGAGTGGCTTGAGTCATCAGCAATGTCCTAGTCTGGGCCTGCGTGATGGAGAGGAGAAGCAGGAGAAAGGAAATCTCACTCTGTGAGGAGGGTGGGCAGAACTGGGACAGGCTGAGCAGAGGTGCCTGTGTGTTGTCAGTACAGAGATAACAGCTGGGGAGTTGTGTGAATGAGATGTGAGAGATAAACTTCAGAGAGAGCAGAGGAGAGGACCTGGAGCCTGCTGAACCTCGGGAGAATGTGAGGAGGTGGCTTCTCAGAAGGAAGATGCTGAAGGAGCAGGTAGGGTGACAGGAGGAAAACCAGCCCTGGGCAGGGAAGGTGGGTTGAAGGAGACTGAGGATGTGGAGATGGCAGAGAACTGCAGACAGGGATTTTTGGTCAGTGTGTTGAGTGAATTAGGAGAGAGTGAGGAGGTAGAGGAGTAACTCAAGGGATAAAAAAACTAGCATAGAAAAACAGGAGAAATGATTGTGCCCCCAGCTGGCAATAAGAGGTGGAATGTGATGTCTGCTAATCCCATCATCTACATAGAGGGACATGCTGGGTGTGCAATAGGGAAGGGTTGGACTGCATGAGCCTCTGTCATGAGTTCAATAGTTCCTCTATACTAAGAAGAAAATACTGACTTGCCCTAAACTTCTGAGAATAATATGAAGTTTGGGGTTGACTGCAACTCAGGATGTCTACAAACTGTAGACAGAGCAGAGTGTGGCACACAAGTTAAAGGTGGTGTGCAAAGAAGGAAAATACATGTTTGATTTCACGTTTTCCACTGCAAAACTAAAATATACTGCATGTGGTTTTTGTCTTCCTTTAAAAACCTAAAAGCTTTAGATTACATTGTTTGGCTTTTTCCTGCTTGCTAGTGATCTCCTTGGAGAACACAGAGTGAAATGTGGGCTCTGTAGCTCTTTTCTGCTCTATGTGGGAGTTTCAAAACAAAGTCTGTTTTCTAAAACATTTTGTTGGGTGCTTGAGTTCAATGTGTGTCCCAGGCTGCCACTTCCATCGTAAACTAAGAGTTCTGGATGGACAAAAGAAGTGTCTTTTCTCTCAAGCAGTCATTATACACCGTTTTCTTGGGACCAGTAGTACCAAACCTCTAATTATGTAGTTATCCATAGCAATTGCTGGGAAAGAAGGATGGCAAGGGCTGCATGTAAAAAGTGCAGAGTCTGGGAGGAGAGGAGGTCTCTGCTGCTGATCTCTGTGAACCTGTGATCAGTGGACTTGTGCCTGGAGCAGGTGAGTTTGGTCACTGCAGGCTGTGGGTGGGAGCAGTTGTCCCCAGTTCTCTGAGAAGAAAAAACAACTGTGAGCAATTCTGATTTAATGTGGGGAAGGTTGTGCCTCTCCTGTAGGGCTTTCCTACAGGAGAACATGATAGGGAGTGTGTCACAGAGGTGTTCCTGAGTCCTGTGCAGCAGTTCTCACAGAAGCCCTGGTCTGTAGCCACAGCTGGCACCTTCCCTGCAGCTCCTGAGGACCAGGGCTGGTTTGGCAGGAGGCCATGGTGGGTGTGTGGGATCTGCCAGCACTGGGAATGGCAGCTGAGCAACACAGGTCCCTGGTCTCCTTCACTTCATCAACCGAAATGTGGTCCATTCTACCTGTTTGACAGCCTTGCCATCAAAATACTTGTGCCTATTCTCCTGTGTGCCTCTCAGGTGCTTCTGTCCTGTTCGTGTGTTTCATTGGTGTTTCCATTAGGAGGGTCCTGGTGGAATTGGGATAAGTGATTTCAACACCTCTAGTGCAGAGGCTGTCCAGGCAGCTCCTGAAGGTTGCTGGCAGCGTTGATTTGGTTTTGTTTGGTGGGGTTGGGGTTTTTTAGCTAGAACTTGGAAAAATAGTGGAGATAGGAACCAGGTATGGGATTGTAGGGGCCAAAACAGGTAAGCGTGCCAAGGAAAGAGTGCTCATATTGCTGTCTAGTCTCTGTTACTTCCTAGTGTCTCCTCCTGCCTCCTGGACTCCTTGAGCTCCACGGGAACTGGGAGGTGAGGAGTGGGGAGGACACGGCATCTTGGTGTGTGCTTGGTTGCTCTGGGAGTCAGAGCAGCTGCTGCCTGGGCTGTCCCCATGAGCTCTGGGACAGCCTGGACACTCAGCCCTGTTGCTCCATGTGCCAGTGCTTCCCTTAGGGACAGCAGCAGCGTGTGGCTATGCCAGCCAGGCTCTTGCAGAACTGCAGATGTCAGCCACCAATTCTGCACCAACTCCTGTTTGCACAGACTCACCACTGTACAGTTCCTGGTAGCTTCATGACTCACGATGGATAATTTTCCTAGCAGGGTAGGGAGTCAACCTGAGCTGCTTTTAACACTTCTGTTCTCCTCTGCAGCCCGGGACCATAGAGCTGGACCCCAAGCAGGAGGGCAGTGGCCAGCGTGGTGGCTGTGTGGGATGCCATTTCCCCTACAATACCCTACGGAAGCCCATCTCCCAGAGCAGCATGGCAGACTGGGCTTCCAAAAACCTGAACATGCACACGCAGGGCATCTTCCGCCGAAGGATCTCCATCTCCAACATGCTGTCCTGGAATGGCGGCTCCATCAAAAAGCCAATGCTCATCACTAGCAACCGCACCATCAAAAAAGAGGCGTGTGAGATGTTCAAGCTGGTGCAGAGCTACATGGGAGACCGTCAGACTCGCATGGACCGCAACCACGTGGCATTGGTCACGGTCACCAAGTGCTGGAGCATGCAGGGGCTGCGGGATGAGCTCTACATACAACTGATCCGACAGACAACAGATAACACGTGCTACCGAAGCCTGGCCTGGGGCTGGGAATTGATGGCCATCAGTCTGGCCTTCTTCTCCCCGTCACCCAAATTTCAGTCTTACCTGGAAGGTTACATTTACCGCCACCTTGACAGTGATGAAAACAGTAAGTGCCTCCTGCATGAACTCTGTACCCAGGAGCATCCTGGTGGGTTGTGCCACTTAGTCAGGTTTGTCTGGGTTTTAAAAGTACAGGTAGTCCCCAGCCAGTGCTGTGGGCTCTGTCAGTGAAAGCACAATATATTTGGTGAGTTCTTCCTTCCTTGGTGGGATGAAGCTGCCACTGGCTCATCCCCTTCCAGTTCTCACTTGTGTCTGACAAAGAAACACGAGGCCCAAAGTGTGTTCACCTCATCCAGCTGCTTTTGACCCAGCAATGGCAGACTTTCTTTGGGCTCTCTGAAGGCATTTACTTCTAAGTAAGTAAATGAGTAGTAAAGAAGTAAAGTCTTCTAAGTTCCTTAAAGTGGGCGAAAAAAAAAAAGGATGGTTGTTAATACCTAACTTTTTAAGGGAGCCACTGCAAACATTGGGGACAAGCCTTGGCTTGACACAGGCAGGGATCCTGAAGAATGCAGACTTTTGGTGTGAAGAGATTTATCTGTCTTTCAGAAATCTGGGGTCCAGCCCACATATATTCCCCAATTTTAATGGGGAGTAAAAACAACAACAAAAGCCAAGTGTGAGCCTGGAGAGTATTTATTGGTATTTATTGACTGATTTGTCACTATTTCAGCAGCACTCACTGTGTCTTGTCGAGTCTCAGGCCAGAAACCAGAGCACCTATTTCCACGTGATCTGTGAGAGCTTCAGCCTGTGTTTGAAGCCCCCCAGGTGTGCAGGGTGGGTGCAGGAGTTCTGCCCCAGCACTGCTCTGTGCTGCTCGTGAGTGCAGCAGCAGAGGGGGGCCAGAGGGCAAGTAGTGCTGCAATGCCAACCTTTGCCTTCTGGCTTTGTGCTTGTAGCCTTAATGTGGGACTCCTTCCCTGAACTGCCAGGTGTGCAGCACCAGCTTGGGTTTTATGAGGATCCTGTACCCTTGTCACTGCACTTGGCCTGGAATGCAGCAGCCAGGAGGAGTACTCTGAGCTGTCTGAGGGGGTTGTTCCCTCTGCTGGTATTTGGGTAGTGAGTTTATTTAGGTATAAGCTTCTCAACTGTTCGGCCATTGGGAGAAGCGGAGTGATGTTCTGGGCCCCTCACTCAGGTGTGTTGGGAGCTGGCTGTGCTGCAGGACCTTTCCCCAGGCAGAGCTCCTCGTGTTGCAGTCAGGCTGGCTGCCACATCTAAGGGCAGGTCCAGGCTTTGGTATTTTAGTATACCACATTGTTAATCCAGACCCTCTTTTGATATTTCAGTTGCCCAGCGCATCAAGGAGCTTGTGGATCTGAAAAACAAGAAGAACTCAAAATCCAGGAAAAAGAGGAAACAAAACACAGAGGATGAAGGTAAAGAGAGGCACAGGGAGCCAAGAGGGAGGTCTGCAGTGATCTCAGGCAGGCAGGGCTGCTGAAAATCAGACCATTTGTTTAAGTGCATAGACTTGGATTTGGGAGGAATTACCTGGTGGATGGCTGGTGCCTGAGGTTTGACCACAGCATGGATCTGCAGTGTGGGTGGCAGCTGGGCTGCATGTGGGACAGGTGGGGGCCCTTTCAGTCACAGTTGTGTGAGAAAAGGGATATTAATTTGGATGCAGATCTAGGGCTGTAATTCAACTGCCATGGAGTTTCCTAGAGTGTGTTCCAGTGCTAAAAGCCGTATGAACCAGTGTGTTGTGCAAATCCTGTCTCAGTCATGTTAATGGATTTTGTAAAAGGCCTCAGGTTAGGCCTGAGGCCTTTCAGGGACAATGCTGGTACCTGGGGAAGGACACTACCCTCTTCTCTCCAGTACTGGCTTCCCTTTCTGAGCTCTGCAGCCCAGGGCTGGCACTGGCATCTCTGCCGAGTGAACAAGAGCTCACACCTTCCTCCAGACCCAGTTTAACTGCTGGCTGCAGGATAACACTTTATCTGGCTAAAGTCTTGCTGGACAAAGTCCATTCAATATGTTTTTATATTACTTTCAGGAAACTTGAGTCAACCCTGTGAACTCCTATCAGGAAGCAGTTTCTATCAAGTGGTGTCAGTATTTTTACCTGTGAGAGCTGGGATCCAGCTCCCTGCATCCTGAGCCCTACCTGACACCAGCAGGCAGCTGTGCTCCCTTTGGTGGCTTCCCTCTGTCACTGCTGTGTCACTCTGTGTCTCAAGGCACCTGCAAGGGAGGTGGCTGAGGAGGGCCCTGGGTTGAAGCCATTACCCTTAAGAGTGTTCATTGTTTGTCTGTGGCGACTGGGATTGTGAGTAGAGACCTGAAATTGCACAGAAGGATTATATTTCTGGTAGGAATATGTGTTTTTCCTTTCCTGTTCACGCTCAGGAGAGTTCAGCCCATTCTGAGCCTTTGAAAATTGATTTTGGTTGAGCTCAGAGGAACTTAGACATCTTTATGGGACAAGTCCATAGAGATGGCTCTGTGCAGGGTGTGCTGCCTGTGGGCTGAGCAGGCTGTTCTGTGCAATTACGTGTCTATATTGCATGTGCTGGAGGTGTGCTTAGGAAGATCGGGGTAGTTTTTACCTAAAAACAAACAGTAAATTTGAAGTAAAAAAAAAGTTCCCCCAAGCTGGACTCAATGATCCTTGTGGGTTCCTTTCAATTCAGGATATTCTGTGTCACTTCTATCACATATATTTATAAATGTGTATATAAATATATATAAATATATGAAATGTTATACAAAAGCCATGCCAGGATAACTCCATCAAGTTTTCAGAATGAAGCACTTGAAAGTCAGCCCTGCATGTGTGGCCTCAGGTGGGGCTTTGGGGACAGGTCACACCCAGTGTTCCCTTTCATACAGTCGCAGATCATTAAGGTTGGAATAGCCCTCTAAGGTCATGGAATCCAGCTGTTCCCCCAGCACTGCCAAGGCCACCACTAAACCATGTCCTCAAGTGCCACATCTACATGTTTTTTTAATACCTCCAGGGGTGGAGATTCCACCACTGCCCTGGGGAGCCTGTTCCAATGCCTGATTACCCTTGCAGTGAAGAAATTTTCCCTTATATCCAGTCTAAATTTCCTCTGGCACAGGTTGAGGCTGTTTCCTCTTGTCCTTTCCTGGACCCTGTCTGCTCTCTGGCACAGGAGGCTGCTCTGGCAGTGCCTGGGTGCTGTAGGATAGATGAGCTGCTCAGCAGAGGAGGCATCAGGGCTGGCAGCTCACTCAAACCAGCTTTTTCACAGGTGACTGATAATTCTGAGGAGGACTTTTTCTGGGGCCTGACCTCAGAGTTGCACCTGAAGTAAGGGAAAATCCTGCAGGAACATGCCAGAGTCTATCTGCTGGTGGGTAGAAAGGTCAGACCATTCCCTGGAACACCTACTTCTGTTCTGCCAGCCCTGTTGGCCAGATGTGTGAGGGGTGGTAGGATCCCTGAGGCCGCAAGGTCGTCTTGAGTGGCTCTGAAATACGAAGATGCTTATGGATGATGTAGCAGCAATTTAGCAGACAGACCTGTAAGGAAATTAAATGTACTGTCTTCAGGCAGAACTGAATGGTGGGTAAGTAGGCATCTATGTAAATCTTTCAGCAGAAAATGGAGTTGAAGCAGTGATTTCCCACACAAGCAGGCACACACACTGCCTTCAGTGCAGGGGCTTGTAAACACTTAGGTCAGTAAACATTTACCATCTGACATACACCCAAAGAAAGAATTTTGAAGTTTCCCCCACAGCTGCAATTTCATCTTCTAGTGGGATCCTCTGCAAGGAAATGCAATATGAAGGTGGTGTGAGATCTTTTCATGAATCAATAACCCATTGAAAGGGAGAAGAATAACAGGTAGAAACAAATGCTGTGTTTTCAGAAGGAGGATTGTGTGCTGATCCTGCAGGAATGTAAGCTGGGCTTTGGGTTTATATAAGGAGACAAATCACGAGCTGGCATCTCAGTGTTGATACAAAATTCTTCAGGACTGTAGAAGTGAAAGGTGCAGAGGGATCTGGCAAGGGGGAGTAACAGAACGATCAAGCAGCGGAGAAGACTGTGTCCCCAGAAGCAAAGTGTTCAATATGGGGGAGAGGTCCCTGACTGCATGTGCAGGAGCAGGCCCCAGGGAAGCTGTTTTGAGGAGGGAAAGACATTTTGCAGCTCATATATTAATTTCCAGAAGCACATATATGGTGCTGGGGAATGGTCAGAAACCAAAGGGAGGATCAGGAGCTTGTAGGAAAGGGACAGAGGGCAAGGCAGCACTCGGCTGTAGTCATGCTGTGCCCATCCCATGTCTCCTGCCCAGGGTCCCTCCAGGGCTGATGGGTGTGCCAGGGGAGGTGGCACAGGAGCTGCACCTGGAGGAGGGAAGAGGGGAGAAGGCCAGCGGGCTGAAAGAAACTTTAGGTCACCTGGGGAAAGCAGGAAGAAAATTTCTCATTGTTTGTCGAAGCAGCAGAACTGGAAGCTGCCTGGCTGTGCTTTGGGCAGCTGGTTCCTGAAGCACAGAATGAAATCATGAGGGGTCAGTAAAGCAGGGTGGTGTGCAGGTTCCAAGCATGAAGAGGCTTAGAAAGAAATGGGACAAAGTCAGAGAAGGGAAGTCTGTCTGTTGATGGTTAATGGTCCAGGTGCAGCACTGCCTCAGGGTGCTTCCCACCTGCTGTTAGCCAGGAGATTTTTGAAGGGGAAAATTCATTTTTCAGACATCCAGTATCTGTTTCTAATCCTGGTGACAGGTGCAGACTGCTGGCTAATTCGGACCTTTGGGCTGCTGCATATGGCATTTCCCACACAGGGAGTGGTGATGGAGGAGCACTGTTGGGGTGCAGAAGGATGCACTGGTGGTATGAGGAAGAGGAGCTAAAACAGTACCGTAAAGTGGGGGTGCCTGGGCAGATCTGAGCCAGGAGAGCAGCACCACTGGTGCCAAGCCCAGCTGAGCTGCTTGGGGGCACCTTCCCCTGTGCTAAAGAGCCCAGTAAGGCAGGGTGCTGGTCTGACACCCTGCTCTGGCTGTGCCAGAGGTCCAAGAGGCCGTGATAGGTCACAGAAATACCCAAACAACAGCTTCTCCTATGCTAAAATACATGTCCCATCGCCATGTCCTGAATCCACACTGCTGAATTGTGAAACATTTTTTGGCATTCTAATCTGTTCCAGAAGGTATGTTCCTGCATATGTCCTGCCTGGATTTTAACTTGTTTTAGAAGGAGAGGTTCTTTAAGATACTCTTCACATGTGTTTCTAGGCCTGCACATGGGAAAACATTTTCCTTTGAAAACTATTTTTTGCTGTGGGGGCTGTTAGTAGTCTTCTGTTCCTGACCTCCTGGAGCTACTGTGGTACCACAGGAAATAACATCATCTTGAATTTCTCAGATTCCACAAAAGTGGAATTGCCTTCAGGATTAGCCCTTAGGTGGTGCAGACAAAGCTGCCTGGCCCTGCATCAAGGGGCGTGAGCTGCGGCATGGAAGGGGTACCTGACCATGTGTGAAGAGCTTGGTGCCAGGAGCTGGGCTTTACCTGAGCATTCTAAAAGCAGCAGATCGTTGGGTCAGGTTGCTGATTTGCAAAAGCTGAGGCTAAAGCTCAGTTCTGCTCCTCTCCCTCATGTTCCTCTCTGCAGCTCACCGTGTGCCTCCTGGCCTCTCCACATCTCCATTGCCCATCCCACTCTGCACGTGCCCCAGGGCTGGGAACACCTGTGTCGGGGCAGGTGGCTCCTGGACAGGGAGGCCTCGTGAGGGCCATTCCTTTGTGCTCACCAGGGCAAGGCTGCTCATCCCATTCCTCAGGGCTCCTGCTGCTTTTTTGGCCTTTCAGGGCTGTGGGCAGTAACTCCCCCAGCCTCTGGTGCATGCAACAAGTCTGTTTTTCAGTTGCTTCAAGCTTGGTTGGCCTCACATGTGGCCCCAACAGACCCTTTGGGTCAGAGGCTGCAGCTTGGCCATCACATTGAGCAGGAGGCCTTGCTGCAGAACGTGCTGGATGTTTTAGGCTGTTCCCAGGACTGGGCAGCTTCCTGGGAAAGTACAAAACAGGCTTCAAGCAAACGTGCCTGCTGCCCGTGCATCAGCCATGCGGGCTCTGCGATACACCAGTCCCTTTGCAAACCTTGTTAAGCTTTTGGGGTGATTATGGGTTTCATGGTCTAATTACAGTGTGAGAAAGCATTTCCTATTATTAGTTTTGAATGTGCTGCCTCCTGCATAATTGCTTGGATGCAGAGACACAGTGCAGCCTCTTTCCCATCCCCTCTGGAAAGGGTGACACCTCGCTTCGGGGCGTGTCTCGCATTTGACAGCAGAAGCTGTAACGTGGGATAGTGAAGCACCACAGAGCAGCTCATTAGGTTTGTTTCCTTCAATCCTTAGAGATTCTCAGTGTAAATCATGCCTGGGATCAGCAGGATTTTTGCTTACAGTGAATATTTTGCTTTAGATATTCCCAAGAGAGAAATTCTTAAAACTGGCTTTTCTTCCCATTGGCTGTGGGAGATGGGAATGCTGTCGTACCTCCTCTGGCGTGGCTCCAGTGGTAGGGAGAGACTGCTCCAGCTGTGAGGCAGATGGGTGGAGGCAGGGGGTGCTTGTTTCATCATGAGGAGCCCAGGACTGTGGCTTGTCTGATGGCTGAGAGGAGAATGGGGGACAACATATCTCTCACCTTTGGGAATTGTTGCTCTGCTTGAGAAGAGCTTGCCCTCCTTCTGCATGGAGAGGATTTGAGGACCTGCAAGCTCCTGACCAGCTTCCCTAAGCCTTAGGGTGTGTGAAAGGCTGGTCTAAAACACACAGCATCTGACCAGAATCTAGATTTTCAAAGCCATAAGTATTTTGAACTCTGCTGCAATCTTTGGGCCTGGCAGGGAATCAAATAGGGCAGGATCTATTCACTGCTTTCAGCAAGCAGTTTGGATTTGACTTGAACAAGAACAAAAGGCCAATGGTATTGGAAAAACTCTCCCAGCAATCAGTGCTCTGTCATTGCAAACATTTCTCTTGGTGTCACGGGGGGATTAGCTCTGTGAATCCTGCCTGCACAACCAGAGCATCCCCTCTCGTGGAGGGCAGCAGCCTTTGAGGTGCAATTCCCAAACTTTGGTGTGTCCCATCTCACAGAGCATGCCTGAGCTGCACAGTGTGAAGTTGGGTTTGAGGAGGCTGCAGGCAGGAGCATGAGAAAGCCTTCTGCAGGTCCTTGGGAAGAGGAGACCCTGCCACCTCTCCACACCTCTCTTTGTGCCCTGAGGTCACTGTTGGTACTGGTGCTGCCTCTCTGGTCTCACACACCTTTCTCTGCCACTTCTCTATCACCATCCAAGGAACTGAAGTCCCTGAATCATAAACAATTTGTTTAAAACACTTTGAAACCTTCCCTGGCAGAAGGCTGGCTGCATGCTCTGTGGCTGTGGTCTGGCAGGATGTAATTACCTGACCCTGTGTGCATGAGGCACCTAACCCTGGCCATGCCACCGGGCAGGACTCAGGTGTGTGTGTGTGCCCAGGCTGAGTCAGGACGGGGCTGGCTCCTGTGCAGGAGGTGCAGATCGGCAGGATGGGGCTGGGAGGAGCAGAGCTCCGAGCCTTAACTCGGAGGTGAATCACTCCAAGCCCAAGCCCCGGCTTGCCCTGACCCTGGGTGCCATGGGACAGGGAGGCCTCGGGGCACTCGGTGCAGGGTTCCAGCAGCCCTGCCCTGCCACACAACGGGCTCTGCATCGAGGGGGCTGCTTGTGCCAGTATGAGCTGCTGTGCTGCAGCTCTGGGAGGGGCTCTGGTGTGGTGGGGGCATGGTGCTGTGGGCTGACCACTCGTCCCTCTTTCCCACCAGGTCTGCCCATTAGCACCTATGCCAAGTACTGCTACCGGAAACTCCAGAAAGTAGCCATCACCGGAGGCAAGAAGGTGAGCAGCAGCCCTGGCAGTGGGGGCTGTGGGGGGCACTCTGGCTGCCTGGGCCCCTGGGCAGCCAGGCCAGTCACTCCAGAGGTCTCCACTGATTCAGTGCTGGGAAATGGAGATGGAGCAGGCAGGGAAGGCTTGCTCAGTGTGTCTCCCTGTGAGTGTGTGGGACAAGGCTGCTGCCCAGGCCCCCTTGTCCTCCTGGCAGACAGCAGTGCCTGCCATGGGTGCTCCCTGGCCTTGGGGACAAAGACAAACCCAAACCCAACATTCACCTGTCTCCAGAGTAAGAGAAACAGTCTGTGCAAGGGATGCCATTGCTTGGTTTCTTCAGGCGAGGGAAGATTCTCTCTTTGCCACTGAGAGCTTGCATGGGCTGGGTCCTGCAGCTGGTTTACTGCAGGGGTATTCATTCCCAATTCAAACAGTCATGCAGCAGAGATGTCTGGTGCAAAGGGGATCCTCTGTGCTCGATGTTATCTGAAAATCCTCCTCCCTTCCCTCTGCACAGTCCTGTGCATGGCTGTGAAAGCTGGCAGGTGGCCTCAGCCTGTCCATTCTAGGTCCTCAAGGCAGATCTGGTCATCTTTTATTCCTGCAAATCCCTCTGGGGCCTCCCTGCCACCTGGGTTTCATGTACAATGAGCAAATATATGAAACACCTCGGGAGGGGTGAAGGATCCTGGTATTCTGGCAGGGCAGGACAGGAGACCTCCGGCTACACGTGGCACACAGCTGCAGGCCTGGCCACTGCTCCTCCAGGGGCTCGGAGGGAGCTTCCCCCCATGGTGCCTCTCGCTTGGCTGCAGGATTGCTGCCAAAGGCCCTGTGCTGGGCAGCCTGTCACCCCTGTGCCAGCTCTGGACTTCTCTGCACTGCTGCCACAGAGATTCAAAGCCCCTCACAAGTGTTGGTGTCTGCCAGAAGCGAGAGGTACCAGTGCCTGCTTTTCAAAGCGTTTTAGCACTCTGAGAGCAAAGCTTTCCCTAGAGCTGGAAATACTGGAATTCCCTTCTCCAGAGGGCTCTTTTTCAGCTGTCCCGTGGCCAAGCACTCTCTTGGTGCCCGTCCAGGGTACAGGTGCCCTCTGCTGACCTCCCCACAGCCAGAGGCAGTCTGTGTTCCATCCTGCCTCCCACAGCAGGTGGAGCAGTCCCCTCACTGTGCAAAACACAGCAGCAGAATCCCTGCTTTCCGAAGTGGTCTCCTCTGCTCATCTTGGGCCCGATGAGCAGAGCAACTACTGATTTTCAGAAGTGGGGCCTGCAGGAGGAGAATCATGCTGCCAGAAGGCTGGCAAGGTGACCACACGCGTGGGCATTCTTCTCTGTGCTGGTTGCTGCCCATGCCCTGGTGGCTGTTTCTCAGTGGGCTGGCTGTGCCACAGCTGCCCTGAGCTCTTCTCTGCCCTCAGGGCCTCCGCAAACCCACAGTGGAGGAGATAACACACGCCAGGAACGCCATCCTCACGCCGTCGCTCTTCGGCAGCTCCCTGGAGGAAATCATGCTGCGGCAGCAGGACATGTACCCGGGGAACAAGCTGCCCTGGGTGCAGACACAGCTGTCACAGCAGGTGCTGGCCCTGGGAGGGGAGCAGACCGAGGGCATTTTCAGGTGAGCTTTTGGGGTGCCCACGTGTCAGTCCTCAAAGCCAAGGAGTCAGGATTGACCTGCACGTGCATCCTCTTCCCTGAGAATAGCACTTTGCTCTGGATTGGACAAAATCCAACCTTCTGCGGGTTCAGGAATCACCTCTTGAAGTAGCATTAGCTGTTGGCTTGTGTTAGCAGAGAGGGGACAGTGTAGGTGTGACGTGAGCTACGTGGACAGCTCATGCCCCAGCAAGGCAGTTCGTTCTCATCAGATTCAGCAGAGGTGGTTGGTCAGTGGAGGGGAGGCAGGAGCTCCAGAGTCCTGGCAGAGCACCTCATCCAACGCAGCACATCAGCCTTGGTGTGGCACAAGACAAGAGGAGTTGAAAGAGACACGGAATCTGTGTGGTGAACATGGGGGGAGGTAGGGGGAGGGGGATTCTGCTCTGAGTTTTTTGTTTGGGTTTTTGTGTGTGTGTGTGTGTGTGTGTGATTTTGTTTTGTATTTAAGATTTGTATTAGTTTTTCAGTAGCTAAAGGTGGTTTAAGGTAGCTAGCAAAAGGCTCAGCTTTGCCTTGTGAGGGTTTCTAATGTGTTGGTATATTTAGCCAGAGCTGCTGCTCATCTTTGGTCTGAACATGCTGCAGTGAGGCCTGGTTCTAGAAAGTTATCACTCCTGAGGATGATGGTAGTTGCTGCCTGACCTAGGGGGAAGGAGACAAGTGTTGCTTCTACCCCCACTTTAGGACTGTGTGTAAAAATAAGCAGCCCCTTCTCTCTGAGGAAGCTGGAGCTGCTGCGGTGCCTGCTCCCTTGTCCCCGAGGCCCCAGAAGCAGCCTGGGAGCCACGCTTTGCTGGGCAGCTGCCACGCCAGGCATATTGCATGGCTCGCTCTCCAAAGGACCTTTGCTGTGTCTCTGTTTGCAGGATACCTGGGGACATCGATGAAGTTAATGCACTGAAATTGCAGGTGGATCAGTGGAGAATGCCAAGCAGTCTCAGTGACCCAAACATCCCAGGTACAGGAATGTGGCAGGCGTGTTGCTGGCAGCCTCAGTCGTGGTGCCTCATGGAGGGGTGGGTGCAGGAGCAGCCCAGGGGGTGTGCTGCTGCTTGGGGACGTGTCCACAGGCTGTCTGCACTGGCTGGGATTTCATGTTGTACCTTTTCACTGCCTTTGCAAACACTGCCCACAGAGAAAACAATGGGAGTGGGGAGGAACCTGTGGCTCTGGTGTAGAGGGGCTGTGCAAGCTGGGCAGAGCAGTAGGAGTGCTTCGGGTCTCCTTGTCCTCTCCTTTAGGCAGCCCCAGAGCTTCTTCCTGCAGGAGCAGGTAGGTAGGAGCCAATGTTTGCCACTAAGTGGCCAGTCTGGCTGCCTGAGTGTTTCAGAGCCAAGACTGAAATAAGATGGAGCAGCACAAGCACAAAATCCCTTCTCTGCTCTCTGTCTCACTGTGGAGTCTGCCCCCAAAGGGGGTGAGGAAGTGAGCAGAGCTATTCTCATGCCCCTGCTTTCTGCCCAGCCTCTCTCCTCAAGCTGTGGTATCGGGAGCTGGAGGAGCCCGTGATCCCCCAGCAGTTCTACAAAGAGTGCATCAGCAACTACGAAAACCCTGACGCTGCCGTGGCTGTGGTGCAGCTTTTACCGGAGCTCAACAGGCTGGTGCTGTGTTACCTCATCCACTTCCTGCAGGTAGGCAGCCCCTGCAGCCCTGCGTGCCCACTGCATGGGCATGGTTAGTGGGGCAGCTGGGGTGGCTTCAGCACCTCCTCTCTGTATTTAAGGTGGGCTTGATGCAGGGGGGCCTGCTGGCCTTGTTCCTTATGGGAGCAATAAACCCTGTTCCTGATGTTGTAGAGCCTGGGGCTGGTTCCATGCCTGCCAAGGCTGTTGCCTGTGTCAGAGCACAGTGCTCTTCCCCTGGGAATGTGGGCTGTTGGGGCACTGTCCTTGAGGTAGGCCCCATCTCTGCTCTCCCTGCACCTTTCTCCAGGCCATGTGCTTGGACTTTCTTGCCCTCTTCTACTGCTCCAGCTGAACATCATCTTCCTGTGTGCAGATCTTTGCTCAGCCGTCAAACGTGGGCAGAACAAAAATGGATGTGAATAACCTGGCCATGGTGATGGCTCCCAACTGCCTGCGCTGCCAGTCCGACGACCCCCGCGTGATCTTCGAGAACACGCGCAAGGAAATGTCCTTTCTTCGCATGCTCATCGTGCACTTGGACACAAGCTTCATCAAAGGGCTGCTCTGAGCTGCTGGTCCGAGCTCCAGACATTGCTCTGGGGAGTTGCTGGGTACCCTCAATCTCCTCCCCTCCACATAGTTTTCTTCATTGTCCTTGCTGTTGTCACACCCTGGGTTAGCCCTTGAGCATCTCCCGGCATATGACCACAAGGACTGGCCATTCCTGGAAGGCTTGGCTCTGTCAGCCCTGGGAAGTGCTTGGACATGCCAGGTCAGGTGCAGCAGTTCCTGGCCTCCCAGTGTGTGTCAGAGAGGGGCAGCCCTCCTGCTGGGAGCCACAGGACTGGTTGCTCAGTGAAAGGATTGTGACATCTGTGAGGAACTGCTCCATGGGGCAGTGAGACTCTCCATTTCCCTTGTGGAGGCAGAGCTGGCTTCAGGTAGGAGGACATCACTCCTGTGCTGTGGCATGAGCTGGTCCTGGGGGAAATGCTGCCTCATCGGGGATAATCCTCCTGCTCTGGGGGCAGCCTGGTTCATCTCTGCGGACTGTTGGCTGAAGGCGTGGGAGTTGTTCTGACATGATGCTGTTGGTAGAGGGCTGTGAAGGTGCAGAGGGTTTGCTGAGGCAGAAAAGTTCCTTGGGCTGTCCTGGTCAGTGGAAGCATGCTGCAGCCCAGGGAGAGGAGGTCTTTGAGCTGCTGCTGCTGCTGGGGGCTGGATGGGCAGACATCCTGCACCTGGGAGCTCTGGCAGGCCAGATCCACAGCATCCACCTCAACTTCTCCTTCAGAGAGATGCAGAGCTGCACAGCAGCACGTAGGACCAGCCCTGTGCTGAGCACCCACCCAACACCATAGGGTTGGGCATGAAAAGAAGGCTGTGCACCTGACAACAAACAGCTAAACAATCGATTTGGCATCCTCCTAACGAGGGCCATATCCTCTGGAGGGGTGCCCCCACAAGCCTTGAGGCTCCTTTTTGCTACAGACAGCATAAGCTGCCACCAGCTGTACTGAGGAGCACCTGAGCCCATGCTCAGAGCAGCCTCCATGGCTCCGGCACCCCCTTTCCTGATAGCACATCCTTCCCAGACCGCTCTGCTGGGGACTGAATACCAGTTTGGTTCACCCTCCTGGTTCAGGTCTGAAGAAAGCTGCAAAAGCCCTCAGAAGTCAGAAGTGCTGCTGTGCTCAGAGAGAGCAGCAATGCTGTGTGCTTGTGAAATGCTGGTCCTGCCTGTAGTCAGCTGTGACACCTCTGCTCTTCCCACCGAATTCCCACAGGTGTTGCAGAGGGGTTGGGAAGGGAAGGGGAAGGAAGGGAAGGAAAGAGTCAGGTTGAGCAGCTGTGTAGGTAGTGTCAGGTGGCAGCTCAGCGTTCTCACTGCTGCTGTTGAACCCGTGGGTTTCTGCGTGCCCCCAGAGGGGAGGCACAGCAAGGACAGTGTCCTTTGGAGGCAGCACATGGATCTCTGTGCAGCCTCCAGGTGCTGTTCTATGTTCCTTCCCAAACAGCACATCCTAATTCTGTGGCATCCTAGTGTTTCTCTTTCTTTGAGGTGTTTTCCTTGCTGGAGGCAGGTCTGCTGCAAAAAGCTGAGTTTTGGCATTACTGGTGCAGTGCTAAGTCTGCCAGTAACATCCAAGGTTGCATTTGTGTTTCTGCATCCCCCTCCCTTTGCAGTGGGGACCTGGGATCATCCTCTTCAGACTCCAGTGGGGAGCCCAGCCCTGCCAGCAGTGAGGTTTAGAGCTGATGCCTGAACCAGTCCCTGGTGTGGGCATGAGGTGCCATGTGCAGAGAGTGCCCCAAGCCTGCTGGCTTGCTTGAGGCTCTATGTGAGAGGGTTCCCAGAGCCTATGTTTGGATGAACTCCACAGCAGGAATTTAGTTTGTGCTCAGCTGAACAGAGGTCATCGCTCCTATCCTGGTGCCAGATGCTTCTGTGGTCCTGCGGGCTAGGAAGTCTTGCTCCTTTGTCAGCATTAGCTTTGTCAAACATCCCCCAAAATGTTCCAACACCTGTTGCACACACACCCAACCCACGCTTCCATGCTACTCTCCTTGCTCTGGTCTTCTGCAGCACTGGACAACTTCTACTCCAGACGTGGAGCTCCTGCCCCAGCAGGGCAGGGACAGGCAGAGGCTGCCAGCTCTGCCACTCTGTGCTGGGGTTTGAGTCATTGTGCAGGCTCAGGGTGTTCTGCCCCTGGCTGAGGGCTGGAGCAGCCATGTGGTCCCTGCCCCTCTCCCAGGGCTGCAGGTGCTGCTGCCTGTGCCAGACTCTGCCTGCAGTCACCGTGTCAGTGATCCCCATTATTCCTTGCACTTGGCCATAGCAGTCAATCAAATCATAGGCACTTGCTGCTTCTACAAATGAATGCTTCTTGCCAGGGTTGTGAAATAGGCTAATAAAGAACACTGGATATTATTTTCTTTGCCAACAGATCTGTAAATACCAATCAGTAAAGTAGCCTCTTCTCTGTTCTAATAGTAATAAATAAAATCTCCATAGTTGTTCTTTTGTGCATTGGAGTTTTTGTGAATTTCTGAAGCATGATTCCATCTGCCTGGAGCTGCCTTTTTCAGCCTGCATGTCAGTGTCCATGAATAAGATCTGAGAATCAGTGTGAAGGAAACCATACTGTGGGCTGGTTCTGTTCTTAACTCTCAGGCAGCTACTGAGGGACACTCAATGAAGCTTGGAAGAGAATGGGTTTAAACAGAGAAAAAACAATAGTGCTTTTACACAGGATCTTCTGGAGCTGTTCAGGGTCTTAAAGGTCTGAGAGAAGTTTTTGGCATTTGGAGGGTAAGAGAGGAATGTTCTGCTCGTGTCCCTCCTCCAGCACCTGGGAGTGCTTCAGGTGGGCTGTGGAATGTGACCACACAGGTATCCTCCCCTGCATGGTCTCTGCTGCTGGAGATGGGGTTAGTTGGGCTGTTGGGCTGACCTGATGGGGACATTTTTATGTCCAGACTGGAGGATTCTCTGCTCTTTCCTCCGTCCATGGTCCAGGGAGCCACTGGGAGCAGTCTGGTGGTGCTCCAGGCTGCTGCTGCTTCGCAGTGCAGCGGGGCTGCAGCACAGGTCCAGCTGTGCCACTGCATCCACACAGGGATGAGTTCCTGCCCTGGCTCCTGCTGGTGCTCTGGAGGTGGTCACTGTCCTGTCAGCACTGGGAAAAGCTGGTGCTCTTCAGGCAAAGCCAGTGAAGACTGCTCTGTCACACCAGTAGTTTAAGATGACCTGTGCTGGCCAAATCCGTGGGTCTTCCACCAGTCTGGTTGGCAGGAGGGCTGTAGGAGGCCTGTGTGACAGGTGAGAGCAGAAGAACACCAGGAGCATCGTAACCTCGCGCAGCCCTTTCCTAGGTGGATGTCTGCTGCCCAATTTCTGAGTGTTCCCCAAAGTTCTGAGACGACTCCTGGCTTGTGCAGTCACCTTGGCCTGGTACCCGGATCTCTTGGAACACGCTTGCAATTGTTCTGGGCTTCCACCAGCAATGCAGCTGGACCCTGTGCCAGAGGGTGGCAGGGACATGGCTCACTGGTCAGGCTCCATGAGAGGAGGCACCTGCTCTGTTTGTGACGTGCTGCCAGTAGTGGAAGGGTGATGTGTCCCAATGTGGCACCACCCCTGCAGAATTTGGTTTCTGCGGCCAGGTTTTGGTAGAGGCAACTTCTGTTGGAAGCTGCCAGAATTTTCCCCCATGTCCTGCAAAGCCAGCAGGCTCCAGGACAGACCTGATGCTGGCCAAGGCTGAGCCAACCGGGAATGACAGTAATACCTCTGGGATAACATATTTAAGGAGGGCAAGAAAATTATTGTGCGGAGGTAAAATTGCAGCGAGAGAAGAGCAGAGTGAGAACATGCGAACACCAAGGTCAGTGCAGGAGGAGTGGGAGGAGGTGCTCCAGGTGCCAGAGCTGAGATTCCCCTGCAGCCCATGGTGAGGCAGCTGTGCCCCTGCAGCCCATGGACTGCCACAGGGTAGCAGAGATCCATCTGCAGCCTGGGGAAGAGCCCGCACCACAGCAGGTGGATGCCTGGAGGAGGCTGTGACCCCATGAGAGTCCTGGCAGGGACCAGCTGACCCATCAAGACAGAAGCCCACACTGGAGCACATTTTCCTGAAGGACTGACCCCATGGAAAGGTGACCCTCATGGCAGCAGTTCACGAAGAACTGTTGCCCATGGGATGGCCTCAGGCCAGAGAGGGTTGTGCAAGACTGTCTCCCATGGCAGGGACCCCATGGGGAGCAGGGGAAGAACTCCAACTCCTCTCCCTGAGGAGTGTCACAAACAACAACTGACCATGACCCCCATTGCCATCTCCCTGCANCGAAGAACTGTTGCCCATGGGATGGCCTCAGGCCAGAGAGGGTTGTGCAAGACTGTCTCCCATGGCAGGGACCCCATGGGGAGCAGGGGAAGAACTCCAACTCCTCTCCCTGAGGAGTGTCACAAACAACAACTGACCATGACCCCCATTGCCATCTCCCTGCACCACTGAGGGGGGAGGAGGTAGAACCTGGAAGGAGGGAGGGGTGGGGGAAAGGTGTTCTGAAGATTATTTTGCATCTCGCCCTTTGCTCTGATCCTGTCGGTAATAAATTTAATTAATATCTGCACTTTGTTTTGCCCATGATGGTGATCAGTGAGTGAGCAATCCTGGCTCTTAACTCCTGAATCCTTCCTTGTCTCTTCTCTGTCCAGTTGCAGAGGGAAGGGAGAGAGCAGCTTTAGTGGGTACCTGATATCCAACCAGGGCCAACCCACTACAGTGTTCTTGCTGGTGCTCTTGGATTTCTGGCCACCTTCAGTCTCCTTTTCACGGGGCCTGGCAAAAGCCTTTTCCTGTCTCTGCCATCCTGGGAATCAGCCAACAGAAGAGGTAAAAGCAATTCTGACAGCTACTGGTGGCAGCTGATAGACACTGTGCCCTCAGCTGTGCTGCCCATGTGCCACCTCAGCTCCTGCAGAGGATGGGCACATGTTGGTGACCACAGGTGGATTTTGGACCTGTCTGTAGGTTCAGCTTGAGATGCAGGAAGGAAGGGCTCAGCTTTGGCAGCTGCCTGGTGTTTTACAGGATGGGGTAAGCACAAGGCCACCCCTACTGGTAGGAAAGCTTCCTGTACTCTCTCCTCCCCTTGCAAATGGGAAGGGTCTCCCTGCTCCTTGCCACTACAGATACTCAATTTCTCCCTCAAAGCAGAAGCGCCCAGAGGTTTTGCCACATCCCCAAAAATCCTAGGCCGTGTGGGGCCAGTTTTTAGTCTAATCCTTCCCTGAAGCTTTGCACTAAACCAGCCCAGTGGGAAGACAGAGCAGAGGAAAGGGCAGGTGTGCATCTGGAGCCCTGCAGCACAGACAGGAGGCAGAGATGGGAGGGTCCTTGTGCCGGTGCTGCCCCAGTGTTGGTTTGAAGGTCTGTGGGTGTAGCACAGCACTGGCAGGTTCAGCACAGCCAGCTGGTGGAAACAGCGCTGAGCTGGGCCTGGGCTGGGCAGGGCAGGGCTCTGGCTCTGGCACACCCATGGACTGTTTGAACAACACTCTCCAGCCGTAAGGTTTAGCTGCTGAGCGTTGCTGCTTTTAGAGGTCCTCTTGTCCTTCAGCATTTGCCAGCCATGGTCAGTGGTGGAGAGAATTGAGGGTGCATGCAATCAACTGGAGAAACCAGCTCAGGCATGAGGAGGGGACAGGGCAAAGCACGGGCATTCAGAGTGAGGTGGATCACACAGAGAGCCTACCAGTGTTGAGTGCTTGCAGGTGGCCATGCAGGAAAGCTTTAGGGACACATGGAGTCACTCATCATCATGACTGCTCCTTCCCAAGCAGGCAACACCAGCTGAGAACTCTGCCCAGGCCACAAAAGTTTGAAGCTGCATCCTCTGTCCAGGCCTCTGCCTGACCTTCCTCTGCATCACCATGGAAGCTATCCCATTTTGTCTGAAGTGCTTAGTGTTTACTCCCATAAAGGGAGCTTGTGTCTGAGGGCTGCAGGACTGTGGGAGCTCAGCTGTAGGGGAGGGGTGCTGGCAGCAACTGGGGCCCAAGCTCATGAAGGTGTTCAGAAGCTCAAGGCTGGTCTTAAAAGCTAAAACTTCTCCCAAAGGAAAATTAGTGAGTTATGGCATCTCATCTCCACTCACAGCCCCGTTTCCTCCATCCCTTCTGTGCCATGTCTGGTCCTTTATTCAGATCACAAGGAAGTGGGGAGACTGGGTGGATGGTGAGGGAAGTGGAAGGTGTGGGGTGGAAGGGGAGCAGGGCCCTCTCTTTTGGGGCAGTGAGCTATTGGATAGCCTCAGCTGTGAGGTTCAGCTGCCCTGAAACGACCTTACTGCTGGGGAAGACAAGGGCACTGCAATTATAAACGGGATCCCCAGGCGGGTGCCACCTCCCTGCTCTCAGAGTGGCTTAGCCAGACTCTAAAGCCCCAGAGACCAGAAAAAGGCCTGTAGAGCAGGGTCTCAATCATCTGCAAATAGACAGCCCCATAAAGGACGAGGAGGTGAAGGGTCTCCTGATGAGACCCTTGAGGGTAAGAAGGAGAGGCACACTCCAGGCAGGGATATGATGGAATGGTGGAACGGCCCCTTTATTAAGATGGCTCTGTCTCATACAAGGGTGGCATGGAACTTTCTGAAAAGGGGGTGGGGTTAGGGAGAAGCCTGCAAATCCTCTCAGAGAAAAGAAAAAAACAGAGAAGCATTATAACAATAAGGGGTAAACGAGGGTGGAGATAAAAGCTCCACTGTGGCAGAATCTGTCCAATTGGAGAAGGGATAACACGAAGGAATTCATAAACTGGGAAACCCGTAACAACCTGATATATGGCAATAAACTTTCTCTTGTGCAAGATAGCTCATTCTTGCAGCTCTCCTTCTTGATCCCTCGGTCTCGTCAAGTCACTCTGTGGTCTCTCTTCCATTTAATGTAATCTTGTACTCCTACAGTCTCCAGCATCCCCCCTTCTCCCAGCTGAATTAGCAGGGATGTCTGGGTGCACTGATGTAGAAAGGCCTGCCTTTGTGTGTCTCTCCCAGCCACTCCATGGATGGGGCTGTGCCAGCTGTGGCCAAGGGCACAAACTGAGGGTGGACACCCTTCCATGGAAACCTGCAGCCAGTTCTCTGGTCTGGGGTGCTGTGGTCAACAAAGAAGGGGTGAGAAAGCGTGCTAAGGTAGAAAGTACCCAGATGTGGAGTGCTGCTGTGATGATGACACCCTGACGTGGTGAGTCACTCACCTGCCAGCCTTCTGTGCACCTTGGGAACAGTCTGGAGGTCAGGCAGACCTGTGGCACCCCCAGCAGCGCTCTGACAAGAACAGGTCCAAGCACAGTGGGGACAGCTGGACACAGAAAACTCCTCCCTGGCTGCTGCACGTTGGTGTGGAGTTCAGGGACTACATGCAGAGGAATCTGTAAGTGCCCTGCGTGGTGCTGGCCCGCAGCTCATCCCCCAGGGCTGATCTCTGAGCAGAGCAGGACGTGCTGTGGCTGCACAGGCTGCAGTGACCCCACGTGGGCTGTGTGGGGGCAGCTGAGGGCTCCCACCTCTGGCAGGGCCCGTGGGTAGGGGAAGACAAACCCTGCGGGCAGGTCCTGTGGAGTGCACAACACTGCTCCTGCTGAGCAGAAATAAAAGCTTTACAGGTGAGACCCACAGAGGGCAGAGAAGGCCCATCCCTTGCGTGTCCCTAGCGTGACAGCAAAGCTTGCCAAGCAAGATAAAAATGCTGGCTATTCCTTGCTCCCTACCCCTGACTCCCTGTAAAACTGAGTTTCAGCAACACTGAGGCTGTGGAAGGGAAGGGGATAGGACAGGTGATGGCAGAGAAAATGCCCAGACACACTTTGGCCTGGCTTGAAGGAAGTACAAGCAAGACCTTGAGAGTAAACCCTTTATTAACAAACAGGGTGTATGTCTGTGTTTGCCGTCCTGGGGCTCTTCCCCTCCTGGCACACACCTGGCTCCCCTCAGACGGGCTTTGGGCGCGCAGCTCTGCGCTGTGCTTTGGCCTGGGCAGGGGGCTTGGGACCCGCCGGAGGGACGGGCTGTCGGGGAAACCGTGGGCACACGGAGGGGAGGGTGCCCTGAGCAGCACCTTGGGACGTGGATTGGTCAGTGGACCCTTGGAAATCCTCTTCAGTGGTCGGTGCAGGCCCACACTGACAAATCTGCTCTATTCCAGAGTAAATGATCTGATCTGCCATGGTCCTTATATCCGAAGTGTTGCCTGAGGTTGTTGCATTCACTTCTTCCTCCAAGCTCTCCTCCACCGTTTCAAGAACCTCAGGCTCCAAGGTTCTGGCATAGCCAGTCCTTCTGGCAGGGCGCTTTTGGTACAAAAGGGGCAACTTTGCTCCCATGCTCGCTTCCAGCCTCTGCTGCTCTGATGCTCTGGGGAATCCTCGTCTTGCTCCCATGCCCTGCTTTGAGAAAAGTGGCTGGGATGGCCGTGGCTGTCTGTCAGAGACCTGGCTGCTGTGAAGCTCCAGGACTTCAGTGTACTCACCGCTGGAGTCTCGTTCAAACTGAGAAGCAACCATCGATTTCAAGAGGTTTCGAACATTCTTAACAACGAGTCTGNCACAGCTTTGCTTTCCCCCTTGGGATGAGGCTGGGTCAGTGGACCCTTGGAAATCCTCTTCGGGGGTCGGTGCAGGCCCACACTGACAAATCTGCTCTATTCCAGAGTAAATGATCTGATCTGCCATGGTCCTTATATCCGAAGTGTTGCCTGAGGTTGTTGCATTCACTTCTTCCTCCAAGCTCTCCTCCACCGTTTCAAGAACCTCAGGCTCCAAGGTTCTGGCATAGCCAGTCCTTCTGGCAGGGCGCTTTTGGTACAAAAGGGGCAACTTTGCTCCCATGCTCGCTTCCAGCCTCTGCTGCTCTGATGCTCTGGGGAATCCTCGTCTTGCTCCCATGCCCTGCTTTGAGAAAAGTGGCTGGGATGGCCGTGGCTGTCTGTCAGAGACCTGGCTGCTGTGAAGCTCCAGGACTTCAGTGTACTCACCGCTGGAGTCTCGTTCAAACTGAGAAGCAACCATCGATTTCAAGAGGTTTCGAACATTCTTAACAACGAGTCTGGTGAGTTTGTCAAGGCAAGCCTCTAAACGTGCGCTGCATAAAGGGGCTATTTCATCTTCCTTGGATTTGTCAGCTTGGGTGGCTCCTCCATCAGCAGGCTGCTCCTCCTGCCTGGCTGCTGCTCCTGCCTCACAAGTTCTGGACTCCAGATGCTGCGCCAACGTGTCCAACACTGTTGCTACAAGCTCTTGGGCCACCGCTTCCATGTCCCGATGGTGATCTTGAAGTGTCTCCAAAGGCTCTGCTCTCATGCAGTTGCCAGAAGATCTTCTTCTGATGCCTTGGGCAGCCCTCCGTAAAAAGCTGGCACGCTGATCCCGGGGAACCTTCAGCTTCCCAAAAACTCTGAGCACAACAGTCCCAGCCAGCTCCTGGAGCTTCTGGGCATCTGCTGCACTTAGCTGTCCAAGCACAGCTTTGGCACGTCTGTCAGCAGCGACCTCTGCCTTCGTCTGGGACTCAGAATCAGTGCTGTCCCTGCCGGGCAGCTCGGCATCTTCCTGCCCAAATCTCAGCGTGGTCTCTCTTCTCTTGTGTGGATGTGGGTAAGAAGCTTTTTGAGCCTTCA